>PVJI01006769.1:0-83535 GCA_004026765.1 Micronycteris hirsuta | reverse complement strand
CCAGAAGGACAAGAGGAACACCAAGAAATTGAACGTATTTTTGAACAGATAATGAACGAGAACTTCCCAAATCTGGCAAAGGAAATAGGCTTCCTGGAAATCCAAGAAGCTCAGAGAACCCCAAAGAAGCGAGACCCAAAGAGGAACACACCAAGGCACATCATAATTACATTACCCAAGGTCAAGAATAAGGAAAGAATCTTACAAGCAGCAAGAGAAAAGGGCACAGTTACCTACAAAGGAATTCCCGTAAGACTGTCAGCAGATTTCTCTAAGGAGACCTCCCAAGCAAGAAGGGGCTGGAGAGAAATATTTCCAATCATTAAAAGCAAGGTCCTACAACCAAGAATAATCTATCCAGCAAAACTGTCATTTAGAATAGAAGGGCAGATAAAGTGCTTCTCAGATAGGGTCAAGTTCAAGGAGTACATCATCACTCAGCCTTTAATATATGAAATGTTAAGGGGTTTTACATAAGGACTCATGAGAGAAGGCACCACGGCCAGATCAGCTACCGGGGAACTCAGATCAGTCACAGTCAAGATGCTTGTGAGGTAAGCAAGCAAAATACAACCAGAGAAACAAATTATAACCAGAGACATTGAAATTTAGAAAAATCTGGCAGTAACCAGAGGGGAGGGGGAAGGGGAGAAGGGGGACAAGGGTATTCAGGAACTGCTATAAAGGACACATGGACAAAACCAAGGGGGAGGGTGGAAGCAAGGGAGGGAGGTGGGTTTGCCTGGGGTTGGGGGTGGGGGGTAAATGCAGACAACTGTAGGTGAACAACAATAAAATAATTTAAAAATAATAATAATAAGTAAATAAATAAAATTAAAAAAAGAAAATGCAGTTGCTATATGATCTAGCAATTCCACTTCTGGGTATTTATTTGAAGAAAATAAAAATACTAATTTGAAAAGATACATGCACTTCTATTCATTTCAGCATTACTAGTACTAGTTGTGATACGGAAGCAACCTAGATGTCCATCAATAGATGAATGGATAAGGAAGATGTGATACAGATACATATATACATATATATAGATACACATATATGTGTGTAGATACATATTTCAACAATAAAAAAATGAAATCTTGCCAACTGCAATGACATGGATGGACCTAGAGGGTATTATGCTGAGATAAGTCATATCAAGAAAGAAAAGTACTGAATGAGTTTGCTTATATGTGGAAATCTACAAAAACAAAAGAAATGAGTAAACAAAACAAAACAGGAACAGATCCACAGATATAGAGAAAAGCTGATGGTTGCCAAAGGGAAAGGGAGTGGGGCTATGAGAATTTCAAAAAATTAACTCTATATCTGATCTTTTCACACAGTTTTTGGTAAATAAGTAAATAAACAAATAACCAATCATCTAGCCTCAGTTGCCTTCTAGGACTTCTTTTTTTAACAGCACAGTAATTTTGGAAAGAAATAATATGAGCAATATAAAAAAATTTATATCAGTGTTTTTCAAGCTGTATTCTGCAAACCCCAAGGAATTTTCCTCAAAGGTATGCCTTCTTTAGCCATGGGATAGCCTGGAATTCCACTTACTTATTCTCTTCTCTCCAACTCTAGTTCCTCCCTTTCAAACAGAGAAATTACGGTTTTGACTATTTTTACATAATGGAGTTTTGCTAAAGATTTTTTTTGGATAAAAGGTACCACCACTAAAATCAAACACATAAACTAGCCAAACCACATAATTTGAAAATTTATATAGTTCATCATCATCAGCAAGTTAAAGCTTCAACAAGACTTTGATTTGATTTGATTCTGATATTTATATACAGTTTAAAGCAGTTATTAACTATCAAACTTTCCATTTCAGATTCACAGAAAAACTAAACACCTTACCCAGTATGACTAGAAGATGAAGGTGGTGGCAAGTCTGGTGTAAGAACATAAAGACTGTTGTTTTTTGGCAAATGTAGCGATTTTAAGACCGTCTGAAAAAGAAAACACAAAAAGCAAATATTGACTGTGCTTTTTTTGTTGACTGTCCATTGTTAATTTTTTCCTATTGTTCTTGAAAAACTGTCAATATATATTACAGTTTGACTTTTCATCTTTTGATAATTTCCTAAACAGAGTAATACACAAGAACTACTAAATCCAAATAACCTTGTTTCTCCCATATATAAATTAGCATAAATATGAATGTTAAAATAAAAATTCTTTGGCTCATGAAGAGATATAAATAGATAAGAACACAGTTAAGATATTAATATCTTCACTGAAGAAGTATATCCTTGCAACTAACAAGCACTTCATTCCAGCCAAAATTAGCAATGTAGGTTTTCAGAGATCTTCAGACCTAGAAAAGATCATAGAGAGCACCTCAACCTTATATATGAGGAGCTACAGTCTGAGAAGTAAAGTGACTTGAATGAGGTCTTTACTAAGTGTTATTTAAGTCACTTAGGTCACTTAACTCTTAACTCAGAGAATTTTTTTTATTAAAGTGCTCTGTCTGGAGTAAATTACTCCTGGGCTACACATAACCATACAAAATTTCACTAGATTTCTTTGCCATAAAACTCGTATATACTGCCCTAACCAGTGTAGCTCAGTTGGTCTGGCACTGTCCCACAAAGTGAAAAGTCGCTGGTTCAATTCCAGTCAGGGCACATGCCTGGGTTGTGGGTTCGGTCCCCGGTTGGGGTGCATAAGAGAGGCAACCGATCAATGTTTCTATCTTACATCAATGTTTCTCTCCTCTTTTTCACTCCCTTCCCATCTCTCTAAAAATAAGTAAATAAAATCTTTTTTAAAAACCCCTCCTGCATATCTTTTGAACTCCCAACTTGATGGGGAGTTCTTTGCAGTACTTTTGCAGTACTTTGCTCAAATGACAACCACCCTGATCACCCAGTTTAAAATTATATAACTCCCCATCCCCTTTTCTTCACCTCTCCTTCCCTACTTTGTGTTCAATAGAAAAAAAAAAAAATGATCACTTTCTAATAATACTCAATTATATAGGTTATTTTATTTATTGCTACTAAAGTAGCAATATCTTCACTGAATATCTTCACTGAAGAAGTATATCCTTGCAACTAATGTACTGCAAACATTTTTTGATAGCAGTAAACATTAAGAAACACATTTTACATCATAACCCAGGACATACATATCTATTCAACAGATATATATGGAGTTACCTACTCTGTGCCAGAACTATTCTAAGCACTAAGAATACAGCAGTGGACAGAACAGCCTAACACCCCTGATTTTAGGGAGCTTACACTTTAGTAGCAATAAATAAAATAAGTAACCTATATAACTGAGTATTAGAAAGTGATCATTTTTTTTTCTATTAAACACAAAGTAGGGAAGGAGAGGTGAAGAAAAAGGGGATGGGGAGTTATATAATTTTAAACTGGGTGATCAGGGTGGTTCTCATTTGAGCAAAGACATTAAGGTGTTGAGGAAACCATGAGTATATATAGAAAAAAATATTTCAGGCAACATCTGGGCAAAATGCCTAATAAAAAACAAGGAACCCTTGGCCAGGTGGCTCAGTTGGTCAGAGTCTTATCCTGTACACCAAAAGGTTGAGGGTTCAATTCCCAGTCAGGGCATATACCTATGTTGTGGGTTCAATCCCCTGTTGGGGTGTGTAGAGGAGACAACCAATATATGTTTCTCTTTCTTTCTCTCTCTCACCCCCCAACCCCTCAAAACCAATAAACATATTCCCGGATGAGGATTTATTTTAAAAAAAGAACAAGGAGACCAATGTAACTAAAGCCAAATGAGCACTGGTTGGAGACAAGTCAGAGAGATTAACAATAACGGCAGGGGCAGGAAATGTGTTGAGCCATTTAGGCTAATGTAAGAGCTTTGACTTTTCCTCTGAATAAGATGGGAAACTATTGGAGTGATACGACTGAATCATGTTTAAAAAGGATCACTTTGTCAGCTGCATTGAAAAAGGATGGGAAAGGTGTTGACAGAAGGGCAGAGGCACAGAGGAGGCTAATGAAATATACTAAGATAAGGCTGATGATAGCTCATACCAGTGTGATGTCGTAGAAATGATACAAAATAGTTGAATTCTGAATATATTTTGAAGGCAGAACCAAAAGGATTTCCTGACAAACTGGATATATGTTATGACAGAAAGGAATCAATAATTAACTAAAAGATAACAGAATGAACAACTGGAAGGAAGGAGTTGTCCTCAACTGAAATGGGGAAGAATGTAGATGAAGAAAGACTTCCCTTGTAGACATGGGGTTTTGAAGTGTGTATTAGACATTCAAGTGGAAAAGATAAGTAAGCAGCTGAATGTATCAACCTGGAATTCAGGGAACAGGTTTGGGGAGGAAATGAATTAGAAACAACAAATATAGACAACTCCTTGGGGGAAGTTTTGTTATCAAGGGGACTAAAGAAATAAAGTGATTTTCTAAAAGTAGAGACGGGATCAAGAGAAAATGGAAGAAATAACATCATGTTTGAATATTCATGGTAGTGCTCTACTAGAGGAAAATGCTGATGATGCAGAAAAGGCAGGAAAGAGTGGATTCCTTGAACAGGCCAGAGGGGATACATAATGGTATCCAAAGGAAACGTGTAGGTTTGGTCTTAGGAGATTGAACAGACCATCTAGAGTGGTGATTTTCAACCAGTACGCTGCAAGAATTTTTAAAACATGCAATATCTGACAATTTAGTCATGGGCACTGATCTCTTTTCTCTGAAACTGTCAAATTAAAAAAAAAAAAAAAAGACAACAGCCAACACAACAATAGCTGTCTGATATGAACGCCCTGTCTTGAACCTTGCATCTTACTGGTCACATTGCAAAAATAAGGTTGCATCTGATTCACTAATTCTTGGTACCAGAAATCCTTAGATACAAATACAGACACCTGATTTTTTAAAGTCACTTTGGAACAATATTGGCAGGTAATTACTATTATTATTTTTATTGTTATTTGCAAATCAATCAGTTACTTTTTTTTTCTGTCAGATCAGCAAAAAATATATTTTTTGGTATACTGCAGAATTTTAGTGATTAGTTTATGTGGGCCATGAGATGAAAAAGTTTGAAAATTCACTGATCAAGAGTAACAGGAGAAAAGGATAGTATGTGTGTAAGATGCAAGTAAGTAAACAGAGACCAAGTTGGGAGCTTATAGAAATTTTCTTGTAATTGCCTTTATTTTGTCCATGAAACAAAATAGAAAATGAAGTTCATCAGCTGAGAGAGAGAATAGGGGAGAGATGTTTTAAAGGGTAAGTATAAAAGTGCCATTTAGGAGAGTGTGGATAAACCTGGATAAATCATCTAGTATGTCTGCATAGCAACATTAAGAGGTTCTGTGAAGATCATGATCATAAATTCAAAGATACATCAATCAGCATGATTTTGTTTGTCTTCAGTCACATTTATTTATGAGGTACAAAAGAAAAAATGTTGGATTTATCCAAGGTAAGGATTTTTATCAAGCAAGATCCATGAAGCAAGAGTTGAGGCTATACACAAGAAATTGATTATAAGACTGACTGTGGAATTTAACCAATTGTAAGGAAGGAAGAGAGGGCATGTAAGAGGTAATGATCATGAAAAGATAGTACAAACAGTGGACTGTAAATATACATGGGGCTGAAGAATTGTTGGAGTTAGGAGATCAAAAGAAGTGAGCTAGAAAAATGAGATATGTTGAGAAGAAAATGGAAGCTTGAAATTAAAATTTGAGAATTGTTATAAATAAATGATTAAAACCATGGGAAGATATGGCTGATGTAGGGTAAAAAAAAAAAAAAGTTCAAGGAACTAAGAGACCAAGGTGTTGGAAGAATCACTTAAAAAGATATTAAAATTTCTAAGAATTAAGACAGAGAGCAATTATAAACCAGAAACCTGCAACCTTTTGGTATACAGGATAACACTCCAACCAACCAACTGAGCCACCCAGTCAAGGCGAGGTGATATAATCTTTTTTTTTTAATCCTCACCCAAGGACATTTTTTCACTGCTTTTTAGAGAAAAAGGAAAGGAGAAAGAGAAATATCGATGCAAGAGAGAAGAATTGATTGGTTGCCTCCCATATGTGCCCATACCAGGGATCACATGCACCCAGACTGGGGACCGCACCCACAATCTAGGTATGAGCCCTGATGGGGAATCAAACCTACAACACTTTGGTTAAGTACAGTGCTCCAACAAACTGAGCCGCACTGTCCAGGGCTGGTGATATTTCCTGACATGAAATTCAAAGTTCAAAGTTTTTAGCGAGGAAGTAATAATAAAGATATAAAAGTGGAAATAAGGAAAATAATGACATACGATATTCCCCCTTATCCATAGGTGATAGGTTTCAAGACCAGTGGATGTCTACAACTACAGAATCCTACATGTACTACGTTTTTTCCTATACATATGTCCCTATGATAAGGTTTAATTTATAAATTAGGCATAGTAAGAAACTAAGCATAACCAATAATAAAGTGGAACAATTATAAAAATATATTGTAATAAAAGATATATGAATGTAGTCTCTGTCAAAATACCCTACAGTACTCCACAGAAAAAGTTTGCTGACCCCTAATCTAGCACAGCACTAACTTAGTACCTAAATCTATCTTGCCAACCCAAAATTCCATAAATATCTTGAAATACTCAAAATCTCTATGTATCGAGCGAACTCACATATAAGTATGTATAAGCACAATGTCTACCAGAAGCCACTGACAATGAAAAAAAATGAACCAAAAATGGAAGATTCTAAGTTTATGCCTGGATACTGAAATATCAACTTAGTAACTTGTGTGAAAAAATGTATAATTATTTTCATCTTAAACATCTAACAATTCAGTTAACGCATTTCTTTCAACTCCTACTCTTTCTGTCAGGAAAAGAAAAAGAGTATAAAATATTTTATACTTAAGGCTGCTACTAGATCCCTGAGAATAGCAACTACTACCTTAAATGAACAAAACTTTTAAAATATCATTCAATCCATGCCCCTGCCACTATCCAAATAAACAAAGAAATATTCCTACCATTTAAAATTACCAATATTAAAATTTTCCCTATTACCTTTGTTCTATAATCAATACTTGGCACACATGTACACTTCATGTATGACATCTATCAGATCAGCAAGTATTTGTTCATTAACTTATATCCCAGAGCCCTTACTGACACCCTATGAGATTTGAGAAAAAGGTAAAAGCTTTCAACAAAGAGTGTCAAATAAAATAGTTAGAAATACAAAAAAATATGCTACATAGTGTTTTCATTTATATACTAAACTCCTTTATTTTTATTTTTATTTTTTTTAGAGAGGGGAAGGGAGGAAGAAAGAGGAGGAGAGAAGTATTAATGTGTGATTGCCTCTCACGCACCCTCCACCAGGAACCTGGCCCGTAATCCAGGCACGTGTCCTATCTGGGAATTGAATCAGCAACCTTTGGTTCGCAGTCTAATGCTCAATCCACTGACCCACACTAGCCAGGGCCTGAACTCCTTTAAAACTGTTGGTTTATCACAAAAATGCATTTTATCTTGAAAAATACTGTGTGCTGATTTCCTAAACTAGGTTATTACCAAATCTACTCCTATCATATATAACAATATTAATAAAAACCAATTTGTATACATCATTTAGTTAACTGCATAACTTAATTTTATTTCTAGGCAATTTAAGAAACTCACACTGTATGAGGCCAGGTGGGTACTTGAAATATTGGGGAACCACTTTATAAAGTATATGATAACAATATTGCTGTATACCTGAAACTATTACAGAATTATACCAAATGTGAACTGTAATTGAAAAATAAAAAAATAAAAATAAAGAAACTCACACTGTCTTCCACGTCTCCAGTCTTCCAGCCTTTCAACAGCATTTTAGACATAGGTATCTGGAGTTCATTTTCTAGAATCTGTTTAATTTCTCCTGTATAAATAAGAAGAGACCAAATATTACTAACAAAATAATGCAACCTGAGCTCCTTCTTTCTTTCTTTCTACCCTTCACAACAACAAGGATGGAACTGGATAGCATTATGTATAGGAGACCGTTTTGCGTGGCATGGGCCCAGCTTCCCTTTGGAAAGGCCAGTGGAAATCGACATCTAGTACACAGGACCCATGCCCATGGACACTGTCTCCTGTGGGAAATCAGGCCCGCATTGTACCTAGGCCACTTTGAGACTTGCTTTTTGCTAAAACTCCCTCACCCTGAATTGACGCAGCAATCATTTACTGCATATCTTTAAAGTAACTTCCTAAAATCTATGCTAAACTTTCCAAGGTCGAGTGTAACCACTTTTCCCTTTACATTTGCAAATATTCTTATATTTTTATGTAATTAGCAACATCCTCTCCTTTGTTTTCTGTAAAAGGTAAACACCTAAAGCAAACCTATGCATAGTAAATGAGGACCTCCCCAATGTAATGTGATCATAAAAGCAATAAAAGCCTATCAAGGCAAGAGTGGAGGCACTCTTCTCTTCAGAGAGTGGCCTTGACATCCCTTTTCCTCCACAGGATTCGGTAGTCCACGTGAATTTGTCTCATCTCAGCCACAACGCCGAGGACCACACAAGCCAAGGTCTGCGTCAATTATGCTAAGTGAAATAAGCCAGGTGGTGAAAGACAAATACCACCTGATCTTACCTGTAAGTGGAATTTAATCAACAAAACAAACAAGCAAGCAAAACAGAACCAGAGACATGGAAATAAAGAGCAAACTGACAGTAACCAGAGAGGAGGGGGGAGAGAGATAATGGGGGAAATAGGGGAAGGTCCATCAAAGAACATGTATAAAGAACACATGGAAAAAGCCAAAGGCGGGTAGGCTTGAGGGTGGGAGATGGGTATGGGTTGGGCTGGGGGCCATGGTGGGGTGGAAATGGGGACAACTATATTTGAACCACAATAAAAAGAGAGAAAAAAAAGAAAAAGTAAAAATTCTATTACAGATAGTCAAAAGTTAATTAAATTGAAAGTTTATTTTCTTATTAAAAAATAAAAGAAATAAAATAAAATAAATAAAATAAAAATGTAATCAACATTTGATCACATCCCAGGCTAGCATTCATATTAGCCATATGGTATGCAAATCAATAACATTTGTCTGATGAGTGAATAACAAAAATTACAATAGTCCAAACTTCAAATCTTGATCAAACATCATGTTCTCCTTTGAAGAACACAGGCTTCAACATTAGTTATGACAAAAGACTCCACAATTAATTAATTAGGTGCTCACTTAATTACATAGCTTTTTTTTTAAAGAAACAGATATCAGTGTTGGGGGTTTGAAGAGAAATAATCTATTTTAAACCAATCATCTGACAATACCTATATGTGCTCAGAATATGGTAGGAGTAGCAACTAAAGTATAAAACCTGAGTCATCCCTATTATAGGGAAAGCAGATTTTGGAATGAAGATTTGGATTGAATTCTCATCTTGAAAAAATCTAAAAACTTGTCTGTTCTTAGTTTTTACATCTATAAAATGTGAAATAATTATGCCTATCTTCTTGAAGTCCAGGGTCCAAGGATGAAAGGAAATAACATCAATAAAAGTGGCTGAAAAAAATAGAGCCAATAATCTAGAACACAATGTAAATTGTGTTAAAGATAAAAGCAACAGAATTTCAAAGAGAAAAAAAAAAAAAGAAACATATTGTTGGATCAAATAGAGAAGGCTCTGTGAGAGAGATGAGACTTAAACCCAGCTTGGAGAAAAACTAAATTTAAACCAAGCTTGAAGTACAACTGGATTGTGAAGAAGAGATAAACCAAAGGCAAGGATATTATATTTTGTAAAGACAAAAGACCTAAAGATATAAAGGCAAAAATAAACATGCTGCCAATGAGAAACAGTGAGGAATCACAATTTGCCCAGTGCTCCACAAATTATTTTTCAGGAATCAGGTCTACTTATAAATCAACCAGCTAATTTCTGTTACTAAAGTTTATTAAACAGGTCATTGAATCAAAATATACAAATATTTCATACATCTTTTATTAGGTTAGTGCCAGTCTATAATTTTAGGTTAAAACATAATTCAATTCAAATTATAATAAATGACTGAATACTAAAAAAACTGATTGTTATATATTAAAAGAGAAAAAATATTTCCACAATGATAAATAAAGTAATAGGAGGAGAGAAAAAAGCTTATGTTACACAAGTTGTATGGAAACACAGCAGGTGCCTAAGTAAACAACACCACAATCAAACCCTTCATGGACTTAGAGACAGTTTTGTATGTTCTTAAAGAAAATTCCTATCTGGGCACTTGGAATAGTGATTAAACATCATAAAAATAAATATGGTTCAATATCTCAGAAACATAAAATTTATCAACTGTAGTGTTCAAAAATGTCACTTCTGACAAAGGATTGTTCTGTTTATAAAATGGTAGAAAGGTGAGCCATACATTTTATATCAAATACATATAAATATATTGCCTTTTTGCTTGTGGCTAAGGTTGCTGTTTCTAGATCTGTACTTGTCCAGAATGGGGCTTATGCTCTTGCAAGTCTTCCCACTGCTTTCCTCTTAGACACCTATGTTCACCAGGTACCTCCCACTTAGACTCTGGGAGACACTCTTAGCATCCATAGCCTAAAAGAAGTTTCTTAAAGGATAAACAAACAAAAAAAAGATTTTATGTAAAAGTCCCAGTTACTCTTTGCAGCAAGTTTTGGTAACACATAAAACAAACAGTCTTTTGTTCCATGGGTAGAGAGAAATAGAAAACAAAACCAGAATCACAACAGCCGTCTGAATTCCTCACATTTTAAAGTCTTCTCTATTGGTCTCAATTTCTTCTTCTGTACAGTGGGGATAACTATAATACCAACAATTCATTGGGCTGCTATATCAAATGACATAAGGCATGGAAATATTTTATATTAGCATACATTCAGTACAAGGGACTCAAAAAAAATTGGGTATTTTGAGTTGTTTGATTAGTACATATTGATTAAGGTAATAGCACTGTACCTGGCCAATACTGGTTCTTAACAGACAACAGTAATTGTTCCAAGGATATCCAAAATAATTTGGGGCAGTTAAGTGCTAGAATACAGCAAGTTTCAGAGCCAATATCCATATCTGGATCTTCCTGACTCCAAAGATCTTAACATAAAATAGCACACCTACTATGGTAGCCCCAGATGTTACTTGGTAAATTGTGAAGATATGCTGATGTCATCAAGAATAGTCCATTGAATTTGCAAATTATTTATCTAGTATAGGATTAATATGCAAAATATATGAAGAACTCATATATATGACTCCACACCAGGAAGACAAACAATCCAATTCAAAAATGGGCGAAGAATCTGAACAGACACTTCTCGGAGGAGGACATACAGATGGCTCATAGACATATGAAAGAATGCTCAACATCACTAGCCATCAGAGAGATACAAATTAAAACCACAATGAGATACCACCTCATACCAATCAGAATGGCCATCATAAATAAATCAACATACAACAAGTGTTGGAGAGGATGTGGGGAAAAGGGAACCCTAGTGCACTGTTAGTGGGAATGCAGACTGGTGCAGCCACTGTGAAAAACAGTACAAAATTGTCTCAAAAAACTAAAGATGGAACTACCTTTTGATCCAATGATCCTACTGCTGGGACTATACCCTAAAGAATCCTGAAACACCAAATTAAAAGAACCTATGCACCCCAATGTTCATAGCAGCACAATTTACAACAGCCAAGTGCTGGAAACAGCTTAAGTGCCCATCAGTAAATGAGTGGATCAAAAAGATGTGGTACATTTATACAATGCAGCACAAAGAAAGAAGGAACTTCTACCCTTTGTGACAGCATGGATGGAACTGGAGAGCATTATAAGTGAAATAAGACTGACAGCGAAAGACAAATACCATATGATGTCATCTAAAAGTGGAACCTAATGAATGAAACAAACAAACGAGCAAAAGAGAAAAAGAGACATGGAATACGAACAAACTGACAGTGACCAGAGAGGAGGAGGGAGAGAGACAACAGTGGAAAGAAGGGGAAGGGTCTAGTCAAGGAACATGTATAAAAGACCCATGGTAATGGACAATAGGATGCACTGATTGAGGGAGCAGGTGGTGGGCGGGGCAGTGGAGAGCAATGGGGGAAATACTGGGACAACTGTAACTGAACAATAAAAAAAAGGTATGGTGTTAAATATTGCCAAATGCTTTTTCCTACACCTATTGAAATGATCAGAGAAATTTTTTCACTTGTTGTATTAATATGGAGAATTACAATAATAAATTTCAAGCTGTTAAACATGTCTTGCATTCTTGGATAATGCCCACTTGACCATGAGGTTACATACAATATACATAGGTAAGTATTTTATTTTACTAAATACAGTTTGCAAATATTTTTTAGAAATTTCTGCCTCTATGGTTGTAAGAAATATCAGTCTGTACTTTTCTGTACCTGTAATGTCTTTGTCTGGTTTTGGTATGCTGGTTTCGTAAAATGAATTAGGAAATATTTCATAGTTCTCTATTTGTTAATGACTGCTAATATCTCTTGCTTAAATATTACATAGATTTTACCTGTGAAGTCACCTGGGATCAGCTTTTCTCATAGGGAGGTTTTGACTGTCAATTCAATTTATATATTAGATGTAGAGTTTATTCAGATTTTTAATTGTTTCTTCTGTCTGCTGTGATAACTTAAAACTTTAAGATAATTTTTCCAGCTTTCAAAAATTTCACTTAACTTTTAAATTTACTGGCATAAATGTGGTCTTAATGTTGCCTTATAATCTATTTAATATCTGTAGGTATCAGACATACACTCATTTTCAATATGAATAACTGTGTTTTCTTTTCTGTTCTTATTTACAGTAGCAAGAGAATTATCAATTTCATTAATATTCCCCAAAAGAGCTTTAGATTTTGTTCATTTTCTGCTTTACTGTTTTCCTTGCATGTAATTTTTTTCTTCCTGTACTTTAAAATACAAAAATTAACAGCTCTATTAAGTATGCTTAATATAAAAAATAGACTGCACATATTAAAAATCTACAATTTGATAAATTTTGACAAATTCAAACAGTGAAACTGCCATCATAATCAAGATTATGAACTTACCCATCACCTTCCCCCCCGTATTTTCTTATGCCCCTTGGTGATTCTTCCACATTACCCCCACCTTATCCCTAGGGAACCATTGATTTCATTTCTGTAACTATGAATTACTTTAAATTATCTAGGTTTTTACATAAATGGAATTGCAGAATGTATTTTTAAAATCTGGCTTCTTTCCACATTGTTGGATGTAACAACAGTCCGTTTTTTTTTAGTGAGTAGTATTCTATTGTATGATTATACACAGTTTGTTTATCCATCCACAAATTTGTACACATTTGGGGTTTTCTATGGTTTGAGGATATTACAAGTAAATTGATACGAACAATAATGTGCAAGTTTTTTATAAACATATGCTTTCATTTACCTTGGATAAATACCAAGGAGAGAAATGCACAAGAACGTATTTTTAGCTTTGTAGGAAAGGGCCAAACTCTTTTCTGAAGTGGTTTATTGTGATGTGTTCAAGTTCAGTAATCTTTTCTTCTCCAATGTCTAATCTTCTGTTGATCCCATCTGGTATGTTCACTTTAGACATCAATGGTCTTCATCTTTAGATATCTGATTTGAGATATTTTTACATTTTAATGACTTATGATTTTAAATCTTTCCTCTCTGTGTGTGAGCAAAGTAATACAGTTATAACAATTGTTTTAACATCCTTATCTGCTAATTCCAATAGCTCTGTCAGTTCTGGATTGTTTTTGATTGATTGACTTCTCTCCTTATTATAGGCCAGGTTTTATCCGCATCTTTGTGTGCTTGGTAATTTGTTATTTGATGCCAGACATTGTGACTTTTCCTTGATTGGTGCTGAATATTTTTTTTATTCCTATAGATATTCTTGAGTTTTGTTCTGGGATGCAGTTATATTGCTTGGAAACAGTTCAAAGCTTTCGGGTCTTGTTTCTAAGATGTTAATTCATACCATCTGAGCACTATTTAATCTAGGGCTAATTATTCTCCGATACTGAGACAAGAGACATCGGAGTATGCTATCCAAAGCTTCATGAATTACAAGTTTTTTCCCATCTAGATGGAGGGCACAGACTCTATTCCTGACCTTGTTCCCTCTAAGCCTTTTGAGTGGCTTTTTTAGTTGTTTTAGGAGTGAAGGTAAATCCAGTTTCTGTAAAGCGTGGGGGTCTTTTCCTACTTCTTAGGTAGAAGCTTTAATCATTGTTTTTAGAATCTTCTTTTGTAATTAAGCTCTGAAACATAAGTTTCTCAGTATCACTTTGTCAGCATCAAACAAATGTTGATATGCGTGCTATGTTTCCACCATAATTTGGGTCAAAACACTTTCTAATTTTCTGTGATGTTTTCTTTGACCTATGGTCTATTTATAAATATATTACTTGTATTTCAAATTTATCAGAATTTTCCATATTCTTTCATTTCTATTTTAATTCTATTGTTATCAGAGAACACATCACACATAATTTTAAAACTTTTTGTGACTTGCTTTATGTCCAGGCACATTTTCTACCTTAATGAGTGTAGCAAAAAGAATAAAGTATTTCACTAAAAAGAATATGTATTTTGCTGTAGTTATAAAAACATCTTATAAATTTCAAGTGAGTCAAACTGGTTGGTATATTGCCAATATTTTCTACATGCTGTTCTGAACATTAATGAGACAGGACAGTTGTAATTTCCAATTACAATTATGATATGTAAATTTCTCATTTCAGTTCTGTCAGTTTTTGCTTCACATACTTTCAAACTCTGTTATTAGATATGTACACATTTAGGATACTATATCTTTGTGATGAATTAACATTTTCAGGACTTCTGACCAAGATGAAGGCATAGGTAGATATACTTTGCCTCCTCGCACAACCAAAAGAAGGACAACAACAAATTAAAAAAAAAACAGAACTGCCAGAAAATCAAACTGTATGAAAGAAAGTCTGACAACCAAGGAGTTAAAGAAGAAACATTCACCCAGACTGATAGGAGGGGCGGAGATGGGCAGCAGGGGCAGAGAGGACTCACCACAAGGTGGCAGCTGGCAGAGGGGGTGGTCCCACATTTGTGTGTGGGTAAGCCAGGAGAAACAACCAAAGAATGAGAGAGACCACACAACCCAGAGTTCCAGCATGGGGAAATAAAGCTTCAAAATTTTTGGCTATAAAATCCTGCGAGGGTTGAGATGGCAGGAGAAACTTCCAGGCTCAAAGGAGAGTTCATTGGATCAACAGGGTCCTACAATGTACACAAACCCACCTGGGAATCAGCACCAGAAGGGCCCAATTTCCTGTGGATAGCAGAGGAAGTGACTGAAAACAGGCACAAGAGCTAAGCAAATGGCACTATTCCCTCTCTGACCCCTCTCCCACAAACTGCACCACACACAGTGACATGGGTTGCTCCGCCCTAAGGCTCCACTCCTTATACAAAACAGGTGAGCTGAGACAAAAAAAAAAATATGGCCTAAATGAAAGAACAGATCAACGCTCCAGAAAATATACAACTTAGTGATGAAGAGATAGCCAACCTATTAGATACACATTACAAAACACTGGTAATCAGGATGCTCACAGAAATGGTTGAGTAGGGTCACAAAATAGAGGAAAAAGTGAGGCTATGAAAAATGAAATAAATGAAAATGTACAGGGAACCAACAGTGAAGGGAAAGAAACCAGGACTCAAATCAACAGTGTGGAGCAGAGGGAAGAAATAAATATTCAACCAGAACATAATGAAGAAACAAGAATTCAAAAAAATGAGGAGAGGCTTAGGACCCTCCAGGACAACTTCAAATGTTTCAACATCCAAATCATAGGGGTGCCAGAAGGAGAATAGGAAGAGCAAGAAATTGAAAACTTATTTGAAACATAATGAAGGAGAACTTCCCCAATCTGGCAAAGGAAATAGACTTCCAGGAAGTTCAGAGAGTCCCAAAGAAGTTGGACCCAAGGAAGCACACACCAAGGCACTTCACAATTACATTACCCAAGATTAAAGATAAGGAGAAAATCTTAAAAGCAGCAAGAAAAAAGGAGACAGTTACCTACAAAGGAGTTCCCATAAGACTAGCAGCTGATTTCTCAAAAGAAACCTTGCAGGCAAGAAGGGACTGGCAAGAAGTATTCAGAGTCATAAAAAGCAAGGACCTACATCCAAGATGACTCTATCCAGCAAAACTATCATTTAGAATGGAAGGGCAGATAAGGTAATTCCCAGATAAGGTCAAGTTAAAGGAGTTCATCATCACCAAGCCCATATTATATGAAATGTTAAAGGGACTTATCTAAGAAAAAGAGGATCAAAAATACAAACAGTAAAATGACAACAAATACAACTATCAACAACCAAACTTAAAGAACAAAAAGGAGCTAAGCAAACAACTAGAACAGGAACAGATTCACAGAAATAGAGATCACATGGAGGGTTATTAGTGGGGAGGGGAGTGGGAAGCAGGGAATGGAGAAAAATACAGGGAATAAGGTAGGTAAAAAATAGACAGGGGGAAGTTAATAACAGTATAGGAAATGGAGAAGCCAAAGAAAGTATATGTACAAACCATAGACATGAACTAAGGTGGGGGAAAGATGGTGGGAGGGAGTACAGGGTGGAGTGGAATTAAATGGAGAGAAAATGAGACAACTGTAATAGTATAATCAATAAAATATACATTTTTTTTAAAAAAAGAAGAGTAGAGGAAATAGAGAAGCCAAAGAACTTATGTATAACCCATGGACATGAACTAAGGGGGAGGAATGCTAGAGGGAAGGAGGGTACCAGGCAGAGGAGGTCAAAGGGTTACAACTGTAGTAACATAATCAGTAAAATATACTTAAAAAAAAAAAAAACAAAACATTTTCACGCTCACTTTGACAGCACATATATTAAAAGTGGAACAATACAGAGAAGATTAGCATGGCCCCTGCACAAGGATGACGTGCAAATTTGTGAAGCATTCCATATTTTCACATGGCAGCTTAAAAAAAAACCAAAAAACATTTTCATCATCATAAAATGTCTCTACTTAGCCCACATATTATTCCTTGTCCAGAAGTCTACTTTATCTAATATTATTATAATCTAGTAACAATGTTACTAACATAACACTTATATATTGATTATTGTTTTCTAATATACCATATTTTTCGAACTGTAAGATGCACCAGACCATAAGACACACCTAGGTTTTAGAGGAGGAAAATAAGAAGAAGTTTTGAAGCAAAAAATGTGGTAAAATTGCCCAGCTGGAGTAGCTCAGTGGATTGAGCGCGGTCTGGGAACCAGAGGGTCCCGGTTCGACTCCCAGTTGGGGCACATGCCTGGGTTGCGGGCCAGGTCCCCAATGAGGACCATGTGAGAGGCAACCATACATTGCTCTTTCTCCCTCCCTTCTCCTCTCTCTGAAAATAAATAAATAAAATCTTTAAAAAAAATGTAGTAAAATATTAATAACCTAAATAACATAATATTTCACCAAAGTAAATGTAAACAGAACTCAGGTAAGCTGCATTCAGACTATAAGACGCATCCCCATTTTCCTCCCAAATTTGGGGGAAAAGGTGTGTCTTATAGTCCAAAAAATACAGTAGTTTAATCTTATGCTTTATATTTAAATTGGATTTCTTGTACTTAGGTAATTTTCCTTTCTTATTCAGTCTCACAATCTCTACCTTCTAATAAGAACATCACATCATTTATATTTATTTTTTTAAATAACTTTTTACTTTTCAATTACAGGTGATAGACAAGATTATATAAGTTTCAGGTATACAACACACTGGTTAGACGTTCATATAATCTACAAAGTGATCCCCTCAATATGTCTAGTACCCTATCTGACACCATACATTGTTATTACAATATTATTGACTGTGTTCCCCATGCTGTCCTTTACATCTCCATGACTGTTTTTAAAACTGGCAATTTGCACATCTTAATTCCTTCCTTTTCATCATCTATCTCCCCGCAACTCCTCATCCACCTAGCAATCATCAAAATGTTCTGTTTCTATGTATTTGTTTCTATTTTGTTCATTTATTTTGGTTTTTAAGTGCAATAATATGGCATTTGTCTTTCTCTGTCTGACTCATTTCACTTAGCATAATACCCTCTAGGTCCATCCATGTTGTTGTAGATGGCAAGCTTCATTCTTTTTTTATAGCTGATTAATATTCCATTGTATGTATGTATCACCTCTTCTTTATCCATTTGTCCATCAATAAACACTTAAGTTGTTTCCACATCTTAGCCATGTAAACAATGCTTCAGTGAACATATAATGCATATGTCCTTTCAATTAGTGTTTTGAGTTTCTTTGGATAAATATCCAGAAGTAGAATTGCTGGATCCTCTTTGTCTCTTATTATATAGCCTTTTTTTTTTTTTTAAGTCTATTTTGTCTGGTATAAGTATTGCTACCTCAGATTCTTTTTTGTTTCCATTTTCATGAAATATCTTTTCCCATTCCTCTACTTTGGATCTGCATGTGTTTTTCGATCTGAAGTGGGTCTCTTGTAGGTAGCATATATATGGGTCTTATTTTGTTATTAATTCATCCACCTTATCTTTTGATTGGAGCATTTAATCCATTTACATTTGTGTGTGATTAAATGAACAATACCCATAAAGAATTTCTGCTTCATACTGAAGTACAGTGGCAGTCTCGAGGAAAAGCATTTGTTTGCACTATGAGATGAACTGGTTTTTTCACAGAGCATAATTTTTATTTGAACAAATGACTGAATACTATATTATTCAGACTTGGTATTTTCACAAACATAAACAAAGCCTGTCAATCCAAAGAAAACAACTGACATTTTTTTTTCAATAACAGAATGGATCTTGAAACTAAAATCTAAATTTTTAAAAATTTGTATATGCCACTATGAGCCTGACAGCATCCCAAAACTTACAATATATTTCTGAGATCAGTGATGATATTAACAAATGTGATTTATCGATATTATAAAATGTAACATGTCAATATTTGGTTGATCTTTATAACAAAGTGAACCAATAGTTTCCAAATGACGATTTCATGATATTACAAAATCATGCACTTAAAGTAAAGGTATTCCACGGGATTTTAAAATAACAGAATGCTAAATTTTCACTGATGTGGTTTCAGATTTCACATTGTCACTAACCTTTAACAAACTACCACTAGCCAAGTTTTGGTTCAGTATCAAATAAGAATATCAAATAAAACTGTAAGAATATTATCTGAAGAGGCTATTAAAATACTCCTCCCTTCTACAATTATGTATCTGTTTGTGGCCACATTTTCTTAAAATATTTCAACAGAAATAACACATCTGTAACAGAAAAAAATGGAGAAGCAAATATAACAATTCAACAGTCTTCTATAAAGAAATAGAAGAGTTTGCAAAAATGTAAAACAATGCCCTTTTTCTCAGTATTTTTTATTTTGGAAAACTAATTAGCACCCTGGCTAAGTGGCTCAGTTGGTTTCAGCATCATCACGTACACCAGAGGGTTGCAGGTTTGATTCCTAGTCACGGCACATGCCTAGGTTGCAGGTTCACTTTCCAGTTGGGGCACATGCAGGAGACATACGATTGATGTTTCTCACATCAATGTCGGTCTCTCTGTCTCTGTCTCTCTAAAATATCAATAAATAAAAATTTTAAAAAAACTATCTTTTACTAAGAATCTTATTCATGTTAACATGTAATGGGTTCATTAATGTTATCTATTAATACATTCTTAAATTTCCCAGTTTTAGTTACTAATATGAAAAATATTTCTCTAGAGTCTCTTAATAATTGTCCAACGTGTTCAACAGAATCTCTTTCCTCTGGGTAAAGAAATTTAACAGTTTTCTATCCATACCTATGAGCTTAAGAAATTGTTTGGCTTACTCTATGATGTATAGAGTACTATTCAGTCAAAGATTTAAAGAGAGCGCAAACCAGATTTCTGGAGTTGTTCCTCTATGGAGCTCTCTTTTCTCTATTTCTCTACCCTATACAGTCCAGTCATTTATGGATCTCCTACTATTTTTTCAACTCAGCAAAACTGTTAGGCTTTGCTTGGGTTCCCTAGCCCTGAAGGGTGCTCTAGAAATTCGCTCCAGGCATAAATTAGAGGAGACTACAGAGCTTACCTTGTCTGTTTCCCTTTCCTCATATCTCAGGCTTCCTATGCTGTCTGTTGCCCCGTACCAAAACACAATTGTTTCAGAGATTTGGCCCAGTTTTCTAGGTCCTTATACAGGTAGTATGCCAGTTACTCCTTTGAGGGCAGAAACAATTTTGTTTTAATTTTTTATTTCTCATACAAAGTTATTACAAACAAAAATCTCAATTTTTTCCCTAGTTTGAACAGTTCAGAAAAACTAAGCAAAGATGTAGCTTATAAAAGCATATTACACCATTATCAAGGATATTGGTTTTATTTTACATGGTAATGCTTACCTTTAACATTGGAAATTACGATGTTTTACATTCACATGGTTTTACATCCCCAAGAACTATAAATTATTACATCTAACAATTTATTTTGTAGTTTTATATTGATATTTCAAATATTGCTGATTATATAATAAATGTCTTTGCTTTTTTGTTTTTAACAGCAACTTTCTAGTTTTTAGTGACAAGAAACTAGAAAGGAAGAAAGGAAGTGAGGGAGGGAGGGAAGGGAGGAAGGGAGGGAAGGAAGGAAGGAAGGAAGGAAGGAAGGAAGGACGGACGGAAGGATGGAAGGAAGGAAGGCAGGCAGGCAGGCAGCCTATGTCAAACCTTAGTCAGCAATTACTCTAAACAGATTCTGGCCTGCTCAACAAAGAAATAATTGGCAAAAGGTCATTCTGTTTACTCTGTTACATGCCAATAAATTGAAAACAGATTTATAAATACTTCATCTGCCATTTATTGCCTGAGAAAAATAATTTTATGTAGTTATTTTTATTTTCCTTCAGATTCCCAGCTTGTAATAAATCCATTGTCTATAGATTTCACTACCTTCTTTCAAGATTATTTGGAAGGGATTCATGATGTAAATTTATAGCACTAAACCTTTACAAATTTGTAGAACCCAACTAAACATTGGGAGGATGTAGAAAAAGATTCTATATTGGAGGTGTACTAATAATTTTCCAGCCGATCAGGGCACTGTAGCAATGTTAAAGTCACTAGGATGAAAAGCCTTATGTCAGTTCTGTCACTACACGACGGTTATTGAGCCAAATTATAGGCCCTCTTTGGCCTCAAATTCCACACTGACTTTTTTTTAACTAAGAATACATTTCATATTAATGCCACCTATTACCATTACTTTAATTTTAAAAATGTCAACACAAGGTGGCACCACAAGGTTAAAACTGTCCCCAAAAGAAAATGAAACAGCCTATCTCAGTGGACACAAAAAGGGAAATCAAACCTACCACCTACAAGAAACAATGTACAAAACATGTCATGTGGATTTTTAGTAAGCAAATTCTCAAAAACAAATTTCCTCCCTCTTTTTTCAATTAACATTTTTTTCACGTCAGAATTCTTTTACTGCCTCTATTCATTTCCTCATTTTAAACATTTTAGCCACCAGCTCCTATAAATACTTGTTTCAACTCTGAAAGCTATTCTTTTGAGAAAAAGATCAGATTTTGTACCAGAGGAGGTATATTAGATTTTCAGAGCTAAAAAGGACCTATCTCAGGATGTTTAATACTCCTTTGGGAAATGATTTACCCAAGAACAAGTAGTGATTTAATGGAACCGGAGATCTTAGGCTTTGCAACCAACTTAGCACATCGGTCAGGACCTGGATACAAGTCCTTTATAAAGTGAATGTTTTGCAAATATTTTCTCCCAGTCTTCAGCTTATCTTTCCATTTTCTTAAGAATGTGTTTCAGACAGCAGTGTATAATTTCAGTGAAGTTCAATATTTTATTTTTCTTTCATGATTTGTGCACTTTGTGTCCTATCTGAAAAAAAAACTTTGCCTAAGCCAAACTCTCAGATTTTCTGTCATAAATTTTATAGTTTTAGCTCTTACATGTAGCTTTGTGAATTATTTGTAGTTAATTTTTGTATACAGTATAAGGGTTAAGGTTCTTCCTCTTCAAGGTTGATATATGTACATGGCATTTGGATATCCTATCGTACCAACTGCATTTGTAGAAAAGAGTATCTATTCCAAAACTAATTAACCAGGTATAGTAAGTCTATTTCTATACACTCTATCTGTGCTAATGACCTATTTGTCTATCTGTTTTGCCAATACTATATTATCATAATTACTGCCTTAAGCCTTAAAAATCAGTCTTAAAACTAGGTGGTATAGAGTTATTTCAAAGAGTTACCATGTTTTTTGGACCATAAGATGCACGTAGGCTTTAGAGGAGGAAAATAGGAAAAAAAAATTTTGAAGCAAAAGTTGTGGTAACATATTTAATAACATAAATAACATAAATAACATAATATTTCACCAATGTAAATATAAACAGCCAGGTAAGCTACATTTGGACTCTAAGACACACCCCCATTTTCCTCCCAAATTTGGGGGGGAAAGGTGCGTCTTATAGTCCAAAAAATACTGTATTTTGTTTTTTTAAGGTTTTCTTTATTTATTTTTAGGGGGGGGGGGAGAAAGACAGGGAGAGAAACACCAATGTGTGCTTGCCTCTCAAGTGCCCCCAAATGGGGACCTGGCCTGCATGCAACTCAAGCATGTACCTGACTGGGAATCAAACTGGCAACCCTTTGGTTGGCAGTCCAGCGCTCAATCCACTGAAGCATACCATCCAGGGCCTAAGAATTATTTTGAACATTCTACACCACTTGCATTTTAAGATAAATGAGAGTAAACTTCTCAATATATTTTTTTAAACCGCTGAAATTTTTATTGAAATTGCACTGATTCCATAGATCAGTATGAGGAAAAAAATGACATTTTAACAATAGTGAGTTGTCCAATTCATGAACATGATATATCTTTCCATTTATCTATGTCTTTTTCTCAGAAATGTTCTACAGTTGCAGTATAAGGCCTTGCATATTTTTTGCTAAATTTACCCAAGGTAAAAAGATATTTTTAAAAATTTTAGTTTTTAATTATGTGTTGCTAGTATAAAAACATAATTGATTTTTGTATCTTTTGACCATGCTAAACTCAATTATTAGTTCTAGTAACCTTTTTGTAAATTCTTTGGGTTTTCTACATAGATTATTATGTCCATTTGAATGAAATATTTTTCATTCTTTTCTATGAATAATTTTTTCTGAAATTTTACTTCTTTTTATTGCTTTACTGCATTGCCTAGGACCTCCAGTGGAATGCTAAATAGAAGGGGCAGGAAAGAACATCCTGCCTTCTTTTCAATCTTAGGGTCAAAGCACTCATACTTTCATTAAGTATGTTAGGTGTTGAATTTTTGTAAATGACATTTATTAGTAGTTGAGCAATCTACCTTTTATTCATAATTTTGGGGAATTTTTTTCAAATGGATATTGAATTCTGTTAAATGTTTTTTCTTTATCTACGGAGATAATCATATATTTTTCTTTTTTAGCTGTTTGATAAGGTACATGAAATTTTTTCAATCACAGGAGTGACATGATTATATTTGTACTTTTGAAAGATCAGTTATGATGTTATAATTTATTGTTTAGAAATTGGTTATGTCGGGGTGGGGTAGGGGAGGGGAGAGGATGCAGACAACTGTAATTGAACAACAATAAAGTAATTTTAAAAAAAGATACAACTTAAAGAATCCATATAAAATAAACCATAGTGACAACTAAAAAAAAAAAGAAATTGGTTATGTCTGTATCTCTTACTAGACTATTAAGTTCTATAAAAACATGCCTGTTTTTGTCTCCATTGTGTATCTGAGATTGGATCAGAGTACAAAATACTTACTGAGTGAATAAACAAATGTATGAACAAATGCAAGGAGTGCTGAAGCACTATGAAGAATCAAGACTAGAGGTAGGGAAAATAATTAGGAAGCTATCAGATTGAGGGTTGGTATTTCCACAACGAAACAGTTAAGGGGCAAAGGATCTAATCTAATTAGGGAAGAAAAACAGTCAACAACAAAAATTTCCAGTTTTTTACATACATAAGAATCTTGGAGAAACTTGGGTTGATGTTACTCCATATCAGGGTCTGTGTTATTGTTATGGTCACCAAGGAAATGAGGGCCAAGAAATTTGTTCTACATTTTCTGGGTGATCACATACCCTTAAATTAACCTATAATCTTCATATCTTTGGACTGAGAATTAAATAAAGTATAGCTAGGACTCCTTGGTCCTCTCCAAACTAGAATCTATTTTCCAAGCTTATGAAGGGGTTTCCAAACCAAATCTGTATGTGGGTTAGTCTCATATTCTATAATGGCATAAAATGAAAGAGAGATGGTCAGGAGAGGAGTGGAAAAGATCACCTCAAAAGTACACTAACTGCATCTTCCTATAGCTTTCTAGTCTCTAGACTTCAGCCCACTAAGATGGCAAACAAACTGGCCTTAGAAAGGTGAGCAGAATGGTTGAACCAATCAGCAAATAAACCTATACAAAAACTGGCTATAGGAAAGGAATTCCTCAGCAAGAAAACACTGCAAACTAAAACAGAGGAAAGAAGAAAAAGAAAAAGAAAACAGAGGAAAGAGAAAAGATACTTTTTAACTTTAAAGGTTTTAGGATTAGACCAGTGCTCATCCCATTATTCAGTAAGTGTATTCACTAAATATTTACTTAATACCTACTATTTCCAAGCACTAAGCACAATATAAAGATAAGAAGAAATTATGTCCATCTTAAAGGAAATCATAGTCTCACAGAAAGCTAACTTGTTAAGAAACCATGAAACAATTACTACACAAAGATATACAAAGGACATAGAGAGAGCATAGGGCACGAAGTAACTCCAATCGCATCTCACTGTGAGACTCTGAAACATCATGGAAAAGTACTTTCAAAATCAAATGCAGGTTACTAACAGAAAAAGAAGAGCACAGGCCGACTGTGCTTTCTCAACCCAAGGTTGGCACTAATACAAGGGTCGCATTGTATGTGCAGCACTGGCACCCTAAAATGAATTGTGGTTCTAACATGAAAAAGTAGCTGAAAGTCATGCTTCAGAAAAAAACAACTGCAACAACAAGTAGCATCTACAGTATGCATTTTTGCCCATTTTATTAAAAGGTAATTGATATATAGGGTGGGGCAAAAGTGGGTTTACAGTTGTAATACAAACAAATAGTACAAGAATAAGCTGTTTCACGCACTTACCACTGTGTACCTACGTTTGCCCCATCCTGTATAACACTGTATTAGCACAAGGCATACTACATGATTTGATATATGTATGTATTCTGAAATAATTACCACAATGAGTTTAGTTAACATCAGTCATCTCACATAGTTATAATTTTTTCTTTTGATGAGAACTTTTAAGATCTACTCCCTTAGCAAATTTCAAGTACACTACACACTATCTTAGTTAACTATAGTCACTATGCTCTACATTATACCCCAAAATAGTATGCATTTTAACTTCCACACAACTGTGTAGTAGTTAAATGTACTAAAGATATTTAGTCTGAAGAAATGGGAAATAATAGTACTGCCTTTTAACATATGAAGAATTGTCAAGAGGAAAATATTTTTACCTTGTGTAGCCTATCTTTGAAAGCAGAGTGAGGTCAAAAAAAAATGGAGCTTACTGGTGGCAACTCAAAATAAGGATAAGCTAACATATAAAACTGATACCTCTTTTTTCAATATGGTTAGTATATAAAATGTTTTTATTTATAAAATTATAGTCAGAATTGAAACAATGGAATCACTGCCTTAAATTAATAAGCACCCCATTGCTAAAAGTATTTAACCACCCACCAGATGACCCTAACACAAAAATATGGAAAAGACTACTTAATTTGTGACCAGTTAGACTACTGTTTACCGATCTCTCCAAACCCACGAATCTCCATTAATCGATGAAGTCCCTTACTATCGTTTGTCAGTTTTCTCATCTATACAATGGGAGTGCTGGTTCCGGCTATCTCAAGGTAATGTAAAAATCAGCAAGTCAATGAGTATGAAAGGGCAGAGGCAAGGACTAAGGCAACATATAAGGAGGGACAGGTAGAATGAATCTGTCACTGGTAAAAAAGGAGAGAGTTAAGTTGACTTTTAACAAAGAAGACCACAACCCCAACTATATGCTAAACACTGTATCTTCCTCTTTATCCCTCCAGACACACCATTATCATTCCTGTCACTGTGCTTTTCCTTGCCTACAATCAACTTTCCCCTCATTTTATCCACATGACCTATTTTGATTCATATTTCTTTCATAGCCTGGTCCCTCTCTGAAATCTTTTCTAACCACCCTCACAACCCTAATTATTCCCTTACCAAACCCAAAAACACCAGCTAAAATTGAATTAATTGCCTCTTTTTAATATCCTCATAGCACCTTGTGTATACTGCCATAATAGAAATTGTTTCATTGGAAAGATCATGAGTTCTAGACTCAATTTAAAGTTGAATTGTGGTCCAGGAATTCCTAGTTTATTCATCTTTGAAAGAGGGATAATTATGTCTGCCTCAAAGTTGTTGTTGTTGTTGTAAGAGTTGTATAGGAACTAATAGGTGTATAGGAACAGTGAGCATAGTGGTTGGTGTATAGTAGGTAATGTGTGTATGTGTTTGTGAATAAATAAATGAACAGATAAATGCCCTTGATTTCCATATATTCTTCCCCCCTCCTATCCAAATATAGACCATGGAGTTTTCAGAGATTAGGACTGCTTTATTTATGTATAGCTCAAGAACTTAGCATAATTTTAAGTCCAAAGTAATAAACAAACAACTATAATAAAATGACCTATTCTGATTTTACAAAAGTCTACTTCCTAATTTTCAGCAGTAATTGTTAAATATGAGACCTTGGGAAAGTAAAGTGTTATTTATTATTATAGCCATTACTACATATGTTTATTCCTTTAAAAAAGGAAAAATTTCTTTTAGAATCTTTCAAAGGAAGAATCAATGATTATAGGGAAGTATCAAAGATAGAAGAGACTGAAAGATAAATGGCACAAAGTAAAGATCACAGTTTGAGATGCTGCATAATTTGGAGAGTACATAATTATTGGCATAGAGGCCATAGACACCAGTTTGTAAATGGATCAAAGAATAATTCTATTAATGCACAACATTTGCTGTCTGTCCTCCCCCAAAATGCCAGCTATAATTGTCATTTCATACTGCCAACATCTGCACAAGGCAAATAAGACTGCTACTCTTTCCTTCCTTGCACATGTAGTAATAACAAACACCAACCACTTATATAGTGCTTACTATTCATAAAGGCATAGAAGGTTTAAGGCACGCATGTGCCAAAAATTATGTGGTTAATCTGAGTTGCAAACTAAAAATCAGAAACTTAGTTTACAAAATCAAGACAAAAATTCATTTGAAATATACTGAACTACTTTTTCAGGCTCAAAATGCACTTGCTAAATTAAATGTCAACTATTTCCATACTCAACATGATTCTTTTAAACTAAAATGTCCAATATTAAAAAGGTAGTTTTCAGAAATTAGATTAAAAACAGAGAAAAAATAAGGCAAATGGTTCTACTAATAACAGACCCATTTGTCTGCTATATTCTAGAAATGGAACTAAGGACAGGCTGAATAAGCCCTGCAAAAGTAGGTTTACTGACAGCACTGATTCCACTAACTTTATTGGACAATACCTTTGTTAGGTTAAATCCACTGCTAGATCTTACAGTTGTAATATACAATAATTCCTACTCTCAATATTACACTACTGCATACTAGATAGTAACTTTATAGAAGAACCAGTGATTTAAAATAATTTTAAAACTTTATTCAAGATAAGAAAGCCCAGGATTTTATAATAAAATGAAACTGCAATAATAAACAAGACAATAAAAACATTAACAGATCAATACAATTACCACTAGGTGTCACTCTGATATAAAAGTTTTTGGCTGTCTCTAAGCTTGCTTTTATATTGTCTTCCTGATAACATGGAAAACTGCATTATTTTATTTAGCATCTCTTTACACTTTTATATTTATACATAAACAGAAAAATTAGTATTTATTCAGTTCTTTAATTAACAGCAACATGATCTATACCTAAAAACTTGCAATTATTTTGCAGGTCACATAAACTGTAATAAGTATATTTTTTTAATTTCTTATGGTAGATGAATTAATGTACACATAAAATATACATATGCTCATTCATTGAGCCATTTATTTTCTCAGTGCCAAACACTGTGCTTAGAGAGAGAAGCCTAAGATCTGGTTTTTGACATTGAGAAGTTAACATTCACAAGAGAAACCTGAAACGTGTTTTAAAATCCATTTAAAAAATCTACAGGACTTTTTATAAGAGCAAAGGAGATGAATCAACTTAACTATGTCCATGGAAGTCAAGAGGTTTCATAAGGGGAGATACGTATGTGAGATATTCAAAGATGACTATTAGTTCTCCAGAAAACTGTAACAGGAAAGGGCAAATGAAAAAGAATATAGGAAATAGGGAATAATTGAAAGATAAGTGAGGAGATTTATATCCTAGAAAGATCACTATAGGCAATTATGTAAAATACAGAATAGAAAAAGAAATTGAAAAAATGGAGATTAGAGACGGATGAGTTATTTTAGTAATTCATGAAAGAAATTAATTCCTAAATTGTATCAGAAGGGGTTAAAATAAAGGAGGGATTCAAGTGATATGATAAAACTAACAGATCTTAATCAAATGCAATAAAAGGAGTAAAAAAAGAAAATTTTTCCACCAAGTCCCAAATGTCCCTGAGTACAGCTTCCATGGTGATGCATATCAACAAACAAACAGAGAAGGTACATGACATGATTCTCTGGCTGGCATGTAATTCATAATAAGAGAATAATTATAATCCTGACCAAATAAAAAACTGGAAACAGAAGAAGCACAAGGGAAAAAATACAAGGTATAAAATAGCAATATCTGATTTATAATTCATTTTGAATCAAATTTCATTTACAATATATTTGTAACTATTTTAACTGCATTTTTTAAACAGAATGATGTGACCAGACTGCTTCTACTCTACCATACTTGGGCTTTTACAGTGAACTATAAAGCCAATATTTTATAAAATGCGGTCCCTGGAATTTTTCACATGTTTCTATAACAAAGCTTTAAAATAGTTCCATAGTCATTTTCTCCAAAGACAGAATTAAAATATAATATTAACATAAATAATCCATAGAAGCCAGTGTTTCTGAACACTACCCTTGAAATGAGCAGGGCATTTCACCTCCAACTGAGTGAACCAATAAAACAGTAGTTCAGCCCTGGCTGGTGTGGCTCAGTGGACTGAGTGCCGGCCTGGGAACTAAAGGGTTGCCGGTTTGATTCCGAATCAGAGCACATGCCTGGGTCGTAGGCCAGGTCAGGTACCCAGTAGGGGGTGCACAAGAGGCAACCACACACTGATGCTTCTCTCCCTCTCTTTCTCCCCCACTTCCCTTCTGTCTAAAAATAAATAAATAAAATCTTTTTTAAAAAAACAATAGTTCAAGTGATAAAATATCCATGAACTTCCACCAAATGCCAAATATTTCATCAACAAAATGAACCAGGTCACTTTTACATATGACACTATTAACAGCTTAGCCACATGTAACATAACAGCAGTTAAAATTTATTTAATATAAGACTATTCCAGTTTTCTTAAAATAGATTAAAATCTGAGATATTTTTAATATTTAAGAAAAAAGTATGAGATAACATGATATCTCACATGATAATAAAATATTTGCCCCATGATAATAAAATACTCATCACTAAACTAACAAAATAAAGGCCTAGTAACTCCCTACTAAGGAATCCCCTACTAATACCCCAAGAGTGCCTTAGCAATATTACTGAAAATCCATGTGAGAAATAAGCATGGTCAAATACTAGTCAAATACATGGTCAAATACTTCCTGATTAAATACTAGTATAAAGGTAAAAAAAACCCTTTTTTTCCCAAATATCAGTAGATGGGTTTTGGTGATTGTAAATATACAAAATTCATTTTAAGTATCAACAAAAAGATATAAACTATAAATAAGAACCAAACAAAAATTTTAGAGCTAAGGACCATAATAATTGAATAGAATATTTCATTAAAGGGACTCAACAACAGAACTGATCAACCAAAATAAAGAATCTGTAAACCTGAAGACATGTCATTTGCAATTATCCATTGGGGGGGGGGGGACATGAAAAAGAGTGAAGAAAGACTAAAGGACTTAGGAGACATGACTAAAGAACTGATATATGCATATGGTATATATATGATATATGCACAGAAGAGAAAAGAAAGAGGCAGAGAGCTTATGTGAAAAAATAATAGCCCAACTACAGAATCCTGTAGGCACATACAGATACTTTAACAGTGGTGTTTAAACCACTTAATCTGGTTACAGAAGTTAAAAGGCAAATGTATAAAAAATAAGTAGAGCTATAAATATGTTCATGAATATAAAATATAAAAAGATGTAATTTCTAATTGCAATAAAAAAGGGTAAGAAACAAGAGTTTTTGTATATAATATTGAAGTTATGAAGTTAAAGTAAATTATTATAACTTTAAAATGTCTTAGTTAAGCCCCATGGTAGCTACAAAGAAATTACCTATAGAAAATACATAAAAGAAAATGAGAAAAGAATCAAAGCATGGTATTACCAAAAAAAAAAAAAAAAAATTCAACAAACATAAGACAACCAGAAAGAAAAAGAGGGCCATTAAGCTACAAGACAGAAAGAAAATAATTAATAAAATTACAATATAAGTTATTCCCTATAAGAAATTATTTTAAATGTAAATGGATAAAACTTCCCAATCAAAAGACATAGATTGGTTGAATGGATTAAAAAAACAAGATCGAACTAGATGGTGTCTACAAGTGACTCACTTTAGATTCATGGACATACAGAAGATGAAGGGAAAGGATGAAAAAAGATATTCCAAGTAAATGGTAACCAAAAGAGAGACGGGTTGCCATACTTATAGCAGACTGAACAGTATATTTAAGTCAAACACTGTCATAAAGGGGATTATAAAACAAAAAAAACAGTCAATTCACCAGGAAGATGTAACAAGCATAAACATATGAGGTGTGTCCAGAAAGTGTGCAGCCACGTAATATGAAAAATGGTAGCACTTATTGAAAAAGATACAAGATCCAAGAAATATTGTGCATAGGACCTCACACCTCAGTCCCTTCAAAGTAGGCACCCTGGGACCTCACACAGTTCTCCAGCATTATTAGCAACTGTAGCACAATGTTCCTTCTGCTCTGATAACAGAAGCCACAGAGCAAATTTTGCCATTGACATAATTTATGCCAAGATCCTACATCAAAATCTCAGGCACCATAGTGTTTGGAATCCCCAGATCAGCTTCTGGTTCTCATACTCTGTCACCGATCTTTGTTGACTGCAGCCTATACACCTTCAACATTCTCAGGAGTTATGCTTCTTGTAAGCCTTCCAGAACATGGATCATTTTAAACAGATTCTCGACCATCTCTGAAGTGTTTGTGCCACACTTTTATTTGAGCTGCACTCATTGCATTGTCTCCGAAAGGCTTCTGAATCATCCAAATAGTTTCCGTGGAGGAAATGTTCAAGCTTAATACAAAAATTGATGCAGATTCATTGCTCTACTTGCTCAGTCAGTTTGAAAGCAATAGCCACACAGTACACATGCTCACTCAACTACCTCTACTGCCCCCACTACTAGTACAGTGAAGTCATCATTATTCATACATGTGCATTCCAGTCCACTCTCCTTGGCTGCCAGGTTACAGCAATGTCACACAAACTGTTCTCATTATATTAACAATGGCTGGACTTTTTCAGGATACTTAATATCAAAGCACCCAGTATACCAAGCAAATAATGACAGAACTTAGGGGAGAAATACACAACAACACTACTACAATAAGAGTAGGGGATTTCAATAATGAATAAAACTTTCACACAGATGATTAATAAGGAAATAGAAATTTGAACAACACTGCACACAAAATAGACCTAACAGACATACACAAAACATTACATTGAACAGCAGCAGAATATATGATCTTCTCAAGTGCACTCGAAACATTCTCCAGGATTGATGATGTTAGGTCACAAACAAGATGATCATATTAATAAATTTAAGAAAAATAAAGACTTTCTCCCAAATAAAGAAAAGTTGAGGGAAAAAGCAGAAAGAAACTGCTATAGATTTTTTGTTTCATTATATTAAGTTGGAAAATATTTTTGGTATAATTTCAATTTTCTTAAATTTGTTAACATGTTATCTATTCTGGAAAATTCACCAATATGTGGAAATTAAAGAATGTGTGCTTGAACAACCAATTCGTTAAAGAAAAAAATTGAAATAAACAAAAACAAAAACAAAACATACCAAAACTGATGCAACAGAGGGAAGCAGCACTAAGAGAGAAGTTTATAGCAGTAAATACTCAAATTAACAAAGGTCTCAAACAAGCAACTTACCTTGCACCTCAAGTAACTAGAAAAAGAGAAACAAACTAAGCCCAAAGTAGGCAGAATAAAGGAAATAATAAAGATTTGAGTAGAAATAAATGAAAACAGAAAAAGCATAGCTAAAAATCAACAAAAGTGTTGATGTTTGAAAAGACCAGTAATTTTTTTTAAATTAGTCTAAACAAGAGAAAAAGACTCAAATAAATGAAATCAGGAATGAAAAAGGATACAGTATAAGTGATGCCACAGAAACAAAGGGGTCATAGAGATCAATTATTTGCCAACAAATGGGATAATCTAGAAGAAATAGGTAAATTCCTAGAAACAAAACCTACCAAGACTGAATCATGAAAAAACAGAAAATCTGAACAAAAAATCTGTAACTAAACTAGTAAGGAAATCTCAGTCATCAAAAACCTACCAACAAAGAGAAGTCCAGCCCAGACTGCTTCACAGGAGAATTCTACCAAACATTTACGGAAAAATTAATATAAATCTTTCACAAACTCTTTCCAAAAACCAAAGAGAAGGGTCTGTTTCTAAACTCATTTTACGAAGCCAATAGTACCATGACACCAAAGTCAGACAAAGGCACTACAAGAAACACAACCAAAAACTGCAGGCCTTTAACTCTAATGAATATAGATCCAAAAATCCTCAACAAAACTCTAGAAAAACAAATTAAAAGTATTACACACACCATGACCAAGTGCAATTTATCCATAGACTGTAGGGATGGTTCAACATATGAATACCAATCACTGTGACACACCATATTAACACAATGGAGGGGAAAACACCACATGATCATCTCAATAGATGTAGAAAAGGCTCATGACAAATTCAACACCATGACATGATAAGAACACTCAACACACAGGAACAGAAGGAAATTATCACAACATAATATAGGCTGTGTATGAAAAGCCCATAGCTAACATCGTACTCGATTGTGAAAACTAAAAACTTTTCCTCTAAGGATCATGAACAAATGCAAGAATGCCCACTCTCAATGCTTCTATTCAACATAATATTGAAAGTCCTAACCAGAACAATTAGGCAACAAAAAGAAATAAAAGGCATCCAAGTCAGAAAGAATAAAATTACCTCTGTTCACTAGAAAACTCTAAAGAGTCCACAAAAACAAACAACAAAAAAAATCCTACTAGAACTAATGAGCACATTTTGCAAAGCTGCAGGATACAAAATCAAATACAAAAATTATTTATGTTTCTATACACAAATAACAAATAATCTGAAAGGAAACTGAGAAAAGAATCCCATTTATAATAGCATCAAAAAGAATAAAATAATAGAAATAAACTTAACCAAGGAGGCAAAAATCTTGAACAATAAAAACTACAAGACATTGCTGAAAGAAATTAAGGAAACAAATAAATGGAAAGACATCACATGTTCATGGATTGAAATACCTGATATTGCTATTATGCCATACTACCCAAAGCGACCTAATATTCAATGTGATTCCCCATCAAAATCCCAATGGCATTTTTTGCAGAAATAGAAAGAAAATGCTAAATTTCATATGGAACCACAAAGGACCTTGAATAGGCAAAACGATCTTGGAAAAAAAAAAAAAAAAGGATAAAGCTGGAGGCCTCACATTTCCTGACTTCCCAAACACTTTACAAAGTAATCAAAACAGTATGGTAGTGGCATAAAGGCAGGCGTAGAGACCAATGGAACAGAATAGAGAGCCCAGAAATGAACCCACACATATAGGTCAAAGGATCTTTGACAAGGACACCAAGTCTACCCAACAGGGAAAGGATAGCCTGTTTCACAAATTGTGCAGGATAAGTTGGATATCTGTATGTAAAAGAATGGAAGTTGGACCTTCATCTTACACTATACACTAAACTCAAAATGGGTTCAAGACAAATATAAGATCTGAAACTCTAAAATTCTTAGAAACAGCTACACAACACTGGTCTTGGAAATGATTTCTTGGATATGATGCCGGAAGTACAGACAACAAAAGTAAAAATGGCAAGTGGGACTACATTAAACTAAAAATCTTCTGTAAAGCAAAGCAAACAATCAACAGAGTGAAATGGCAACATACAGGACAAAATATTTGCAAACCATATGTGATAGGGGTTAATATCCAAAATATATAAAGTCCTACAGTTCAATAGCAAAAAAGTAAACAACCCAATTTAAAAATGGGTAAAGGACCTGAATAGACATTTTTCCAAAGACATACAAATGACCAATAGGCATATGAAAAAATGCTCAACATTACTAATCATCACAATAATGCAAACCAAAACCACAATGAGGTATCATCATCTACCTGTTAAGATGGCCATTATATTTAAAAACAAAATGACAATAAACTCTAAAAATCAGAAAATAACAAATGTTTGCAAGGAGAGTTTAGGACCCCTGTGCATAACTGGTGGGAATGTAAAATGAAGCAGCCACTATGGAAAAAGAGTAAGGCAGTTCTCAAAAAATTAAAAATAGAACTAATATATGATCCAGCAATCCCATTTCTGGGTATTTATCCAAAACAATGGAAAGCAGGGCCTCAAAAGAGACTTGCAATTCCATGTTTACTGCACTTAAAGTAATCAAACTCTCAGAAGCAGAAAGTGTGATGGTTGCCAGAGGCTGGCCGGAGGGGAAAAAGGGAAGCTGCCATTCAGTGGATACACTGTTTCCGTTATTCAAGATGAAAAAGTTATAAAGCTCTGTACAACATTGTGCATATAGTTAACAAAACTATACACTTAAAATTTCTTAGTATGCTTATGTTTTCATATTATTCTTTTTTAACCACAATATTTTTTTAAAAGGGAGTGTACAGGAGAATATTTGGAAGCAGAGGATGTGCGTGGAGACAAATGGCTGGACTAGCAGAGGAATCCAAGTATACGGGCCCTGAACCTATTCAAAGAACTGAAATAAGTCCATTACAACTTAGACATGGTGAGCAAAAGGAGAGTAACAGTAGATGAAAACTAAAAATGTAAAAGGGACTTAATGCCATGATAAAAGATTTGACTTTTATCATAAAAACAATGGAAAATTCTAAATGTTTTTTAGTAAGAGGATAACAATCTAATTAGTGTTTGAAAATGATCATTCTTTTAACAGTCTTGCTTTTCTCTGCACTAATAAAAGTAGGGGAAAATCTCAAAAAAGAACACGGACAAAATTTCAGAAATATCTAGAATTTAGATTCAAGGCAAAACTACATTAAAATAGAAATTAATACAGCTTCTGGTTCTACAACAAACATAGGTCAAATAATCTGAAACAAACATGAGTTCAACATAGGTTCTCTACAGAAATTTAGTAAAGTCTGTCTTAAAAAATTAAAAAGGCAGACATACACTTTGAGTTTCCTTTGAAAGGATAGTACTAAAGCAAAAATGTCTTATTTCTTCTCTATCATAAACCATAGTATGAAAAGTGAGCTTCAGCTATAAAGACAGATATGCAATGCACCTAATAATTACAATTTTTTAAAGCTCCTAGATATTTGATTTGCATCTGTCCTAAAACAGCATTCCATATACATGGAACAAAATAATTATTCTCAGACTTACCTCAACCGCAACATAGTATTTAAAAGTAGAACACAATAATGTATATGGGAAAATAGTTTCAATTTGCTTTTATTCCCTTGTTGGCAGTCAACTCAAAGGAAAAAATATAAACAGAATGTTTACCTAATTAACTGTTTATTTATGAAGGCTTTATGGTAGGAAAAACCTTACCAACAGTACAGCTGTCTTCAAGTACCACATCAACATTTCTGTCTCGGTACTCAACCCTGAAGTCCAGCATCCGAGGCTGCCTTTCTACAATCTGCCTAGATGGCACTACAGGTCGAAATGCCGATGAGGAAGAGGGAGCAGGAGCTGGAGCTGGGTGACTTGCTGAATCAAATACAGGTCCTGGTATAGTTTCACCTCCATAGTCACTGAAATATTGACATAAAAGAAGGATTATCACCAACCAAATCATTACGGATTATTACTAAGGACATGCTCCACACTGGGTTTGTGCTGTTCTTCCTCTCAAATTTACCTACCTGTGCATCAAGGCCTAACCGTAAGTTCTTCCTCCACAAAACCTTTCCATGTGACTGAAGGCCACATCCCATCCTTGCTTTTCTTTGTCTATCAGCAGTATCACACATATCATTTAGCATTTAATTAGATTTTTGCCGTATATTGTTATGATGTTGGTAAAACAATTTAAACTGTGAATTAGAACAGTATCTTCTTTACTCATTCTCAAATGAATGATTATTTGATTCATTAACTCTAGTTTTCACAAAAACAATTTTGAAACTTCACCTTCCTTAAACCTCCATTCTCCCCATCTCACTCCTCAGTCTTAATAAGATAATTTTTCCTACTGTGCAAAGAAAACAGATGCCATCAAGAGAAAATTCCCTTACCTTTTTCACAAAAAATCCATAAACTAACCCACATATGCCCTCTTTCTCTCTTCTTATGAAACAGAGAAGACTGTTCTATCTACACAGAAATTTAAAACAAGTCTTCTCATTAGTTTTACTTATGGATTAGTATCCCTTTCTTTTCCAGTATCTTCAACATCTCCTTCTCTTCTGTATTCTTCTCAAAAACATTTAAACATGTTCAAATTATTTCCCTTCTTCAAAAATAAAAATGAAATTCTGGTTCTGAGAAAATTAATCATATTTGTAAACATCAAATGAGACAATGTGCATGAAAAGCTCAGCACAATGTATGGTGCCTAGCAAGAGCTCAGACTCAGTATACCCAAAGTTTTAATTCATTAATGTCTCCCCAACCCTGACCCTTCTCCATTATTCCTCCCATCAGTTCCCCAAGCCAGAAACCTCTGGTATTCTTTGACCCCTTCTTCTCTCTCAACTGCCGAATCTAATCAGTCCTTTCAACGTTACCTTCTAAATATCTTTTAGATAAGTCACCCACCTTTCACCTCTGAAGCCACCACCCTTGTCTAAGCCACAATTACTTTTTATATGGACGAATGCAAAAGCATCCTAACTAATCTCCCCTGCATTTCATTACATATCATAACTAGACTGAAATTAATGACAGAAATGTCTTCTTACCATTTTTTCAATACTCTCCTGTGCTTTGGATATAAACAGGTGAAGTGGCATACAAGGTCCTGTATGATCTGAATCCCATCTCCCTGCCCATTCTCATCTCATGCTGTGCTGTCCCCACCTCACTACACTAACAGCCACGACAGCCTCTGTTGTGCTTGATCCTGTTTTATGGGGGGACACAGACTATTACTTCTAAGACTATTCTTTCCTTTCCATCTCATCCCAAATTCCATGTTTTTTCTAGCTAATTATATTTATCTTTCGCATCTCAGACTGGATGTTTATCAACTCAGAGCACGTTCTACTATCTCAGACTAGTTCAGATTCCTCACTACTATCAATAACTATATGTTTAGTTGCATAATTAATCATTTGACATTAAGTCCCCACTAGAATCTAAGTTCCACAAGGGCAAAGCTGACATTTGTGTTTTTAATGGCTGTATCTTTTGCACTGATCTCAAGAATTTATATCTAGAAAGAACTCAAATATCTGCCAAACTAATGAATAGAGGAATAATTCTATAAAAGGATTATTCAAATTAAATAATTTGGTTTTTCTCCAACTTAATTTATCATATGTTGTCACTTTTTTTCCTTACTGGGAAAAGTAGGAATGGAGAGAACAGATGGAATGCTTCTATTAAAACATCGTGTGTGTGTGTGCGCGCGCGTGTGTGTAAACTGTATAACATCATATATATAAGACTATATAACATCATACTAACTGTAAACTATATATCAATATATCTATATATCGATATATATTATATATTCTGTATTCTATAATATATCTATATATAGATATAGATATATTCTGCTATCACCACCAGAAATACAAAGCTCAGTCTAAAACTTCTTTCTTCCCCCCAGAATTTAAAGAAAAACAATGAACTAAAAACCAGAATAGAAACAACAAAAAGAATGACCAAAACATGCCAACTTAAGCACTGTTCATACAATTAGGCAGGAGAAAATATTTACATTTACTTCACAATATTGCTTTAATCAGTGTTTACCAAATTATAGATTATGTATTTAGTGAATTGTGATCAGTCTCTTAAAGAATAGAAAAGAACAGAATAGAATAGAATAGAAAAGAAAGGAATAAACTATCAGTATGTGTCACTTAACAGGACCAAATACTGTTTAATGAAACTTTTTATTCTGGTATATATTTGTATATGTGTATTTTGGATTCCAAGTATTTCTCATTGTAGATTATAGTCAAATAAATGTGAAAGTAACTACCTGAGATCTCGCCAGAGTTCAGATACTATAGTAATCACTGATCCATAAAAATACATCCTTCCTCCCAGTTGTTAGGTTCAAGGACAACCACCTTGGAGGAAAATCTGGGGACACAGAAAATGCCCAGAGAGGCAAGGAGATCGCCTTGGGGATCCAAAGTGAGCTCCTAAGTATCCACGAACAGAATCTGTGCAGTGATACTTCACATCTTTGAATTTTGTCACAACTTCTCAGAACCCAAGAAAAACAGTTAAAGTTAATAGGCTGGTGATTGACTTACTGTTTTCTTAACTCCAAATTCCCCATTCTATAGTATTCCGTGACACTGGGGCTAGGACTCTGCAAAATTATATACACGGTGGGGCAAAAGTAGGTTTATAGTTGCGAGTATATGAAACAGTGTATTCGTGCATTATTTATTAATTATTGTAACATTTTTCATTCTAACTGTAAACCTACTTTTGCCCCATCCTGTATTGTTTCCTGATAGATTCTGCCTATAGGGCACAGGTGGCAAACCAAGGCCCTCCATCTTGTTTTATCCCACCCGGCACCTTGTTTCTACCCAGCAGCAGCAACAAGCTCTCGCTTAACTGTTAAGGAGTAGTTACATTTATAGAGTCCTAAAATTACATTCGGCCCTTTGAAGGCAACCGCAAGGCTGATGTAGACCCCGGCAAAAACGAGTTTGACATCCCTGCTAGGGGGGATACTAGATAAAGATTAGTAATTAGGAAGAGAGGAGGAACAACTTCCTTCTTCCTATGTGCATGCATTTTTATCAGCTTCACCCCATACTTTGTCTCCTGCTTTTTTTTTCAGCATTCTTATAAACAACTTCTTGACATCTCCTCAGAGATACCAGTAGTAGCTGGACAGCATGCACTCCAGAGGTTTAATCCTCAGTGACGGGTTCCCTCTGAGCTTCAAAATTCTGTTAATCCCCTTTTCCCTGGATCTAAGAATGATAACTTCCTGAAGCAGTTATTTATTTTTTATTTTTTGTTCTTTTAGTCTTCCACACCTATTTAACCAATCCTTCATTAAACTCCCTCTGATGAAACACCCTAGTGTGGTTTCATTTTCTTGATAATGGTGCTGTTCCAGTAATCATGGGATTTAGGCATTGGCTTGATTATGTCCTCGGCCTTCAATGAACGGCTGAGCACCAGGCCAATGGAAAATGGGATACTACTAATCCAAAACATAGCACGCATAATGATTAATTAAATTATCACTTTTAGTTAATTGTGATCACATGCCTTTTGAAACAAGTGTGTAAGGGAACCAAATGATGGTCTGACTTGACCGTTATGGTGGTAATAGTGGTAACAAGGACTATGGGCTGGCTGCCTCTGACTCTAAGAGAGAGCTTACAAATGAAAATGGCATATTTAAGGTTTTTAACTTTCAGTTCAAGTCATAACAAGAAAACTACAGAGCTTCTGAAGTGGCCCTTTAAAAAGTTTCTTATTTCTTTCTTTTTTTTTTTAGTTGTAATTACTTTAATACCTTCTTGATTTATCAACAGTTAAATAATCTTTCTTAATATTTCCAGGAGATCACACCATTTTTATTTTGAAAGACATCCAGCATATTTGTCTTACATGATGTGCAAAGAAAACATCTAGACTTTAAAATTTCTTCCAATGCTCATTCATGTGTAGTACTTCATTACACAAGTTATTTCATAAACACTGAAAACAATGTTAGAAACATATACATCTAAGAATTCTACTTTGTATCATCCTTCATTAAATAATACTATTTTCAGATACATTTTCAGACATTCTAGCTTCTATATATTTTGAATATATATAATATAACCACTAGAAGAATCTGAGCCCCTTAGAGGGTGGCAGTGGAAGCCCATCTCCACCGGAGTAAAGATCTGTCTTTAAAAAGTAGATTGTATTACCATTTTGATTGCATTCCTTTTAGTTATTTGAGATTCTAAGAACTCTGGTAAGTCCAGAGGTGAAAAGATCTCTTAATAAGCTTTAGAAGGTAGGAAAAGTGAGGAAAGCAGGGCTAGGACTTGGCTCATTCACTAAGAATATAGCACCTGAGAATAGCTTATAGTAAAGTACAGGGCAGAGTCACTACTGAACCCCTCAGGATGATGAAGCATCCACTCCCTGCAGGAGTAATAACAGCTAATTTGGTGACTGTGGTTGGTCACCTTTTAGGAATACTGCAATCCAGAGACAATTTGGGCTTGACAAATAACTCTGTGTGAGGAAATGATGGTCCACCCTTATCAGTAGGGCAGGGATTATGCTTCTCTCTGTGTTCAAGATCTTTTAGATCTTTTCTTGTTAAGTGCTTTCAGTATATTCTTGATGATCTTAGACTCTGGATTCAAACATCTTTTTTCCACATTACTTTTCATGTGGCAATGATCTCAACACATGGATAAGACTGGCTTAAAGAAATCATTTCAAGTTTTTCTAAGGAACTTGGATTAACAGGTTTATCACTAATATTGATGCAGGTGTAGCGTGCAGTTCTAGAGAAAGGTATTCCTTGAGCTCCACTCAGAGTCAGAAGGATAAGGCAGAAAATAAGAAGAGCATTTTGGTTCATGCTACTGTGATTGGAGGCTCCTCTGCAGTTGGTTCAGAATGTCTAAGCAGTTAAGGAATGTCTGAGAAAAGTTTCTTATTTCTGTAACCACGAGCATGATCTTGCTGAGAATTAGACCCAAAATTTAATTTTTCAGCTTGCATGATTACAATGAAATCTGCATATACAACTTTCTAAGTCTCTGTTGTAAAAGTTAAGACACTATTTTAGAAGGAGCGGGACCCTAAGATGTGAAATGGGAATACCTGAGTGGAGTCGGATGGTTAGAACCTTGACCCCTGGAGTCCCTCTGAGTTTCTTTTGTAAACAGAAAAAGATCTTCATCCCATACTGAAAAGGTCAGTCCTCCTCTTGACTGAAAAATGTCAATACTCATACCTGAGATAGTTACTTTGAAAGGGCTACCTACTTTCTAAACTTACCACCACCATTTCTTAATCAGATCTAGGCATCCTCCAAGAAAAGGAGTACAATGTCTTAACTGAGAGGAGATAGCTTATATCCAAAAATTACTGTAAGATTTTTCATAAATTATATCAGCACAAAACTAGGGATTAGGTATGAAAATGAATTTGAAGTAAGTCTGACCACAAGAGTTTGGGTAAGGCCAAGTATAACATGTTTGCTTAAGCAGCTTCAAGTAGCTCTAATAGTTTGCTTGTTGGCTGAATGAAACATAAGTCCCAAAGGATGAATGAGGATGAAATGCCCAAACTTTCCTGGCAAAATGGAGAAGAAATCCAGATGCTTAGAAAAATACAAATGCTGGAATATATTTACCATGTACAACCTGATTATAAACACATCCTTCTACATCATCCATTGGGGTCCCAGAGGACACTGCAATAAAGCACTGAGAAATACATTAGTTAAGGAAATCTGCATTTTTTAAAATCCCTGTAATGGCTCTCTTCTCTGGGTTGGGAATGACATAACACCACTGAAAAAGATTTCCTAGGGCATGATAAGATCTCAGAGTTCAGAGGTCAAATGGCAGAATTTAATAAGAGAAAGCTGGGAGCAATTAGTTAGTGGAAACCATGGGCAAAAAGAGGCAATCAGAAGATTTCAACCTATAGAGATCTTTAGCAATGCTTAATTGAACATGGTATTTCTAAGGAACAAATTTAAAAGTCAGCCTACTAAAATATTATTTATCAATATACATACAGTAGAAATCCTAGACCTGACAATTTAAAATCTAGTTCCCTAACCACAGTGGAAAGTTATAGTCACTCCCAGTTTCCATACGCAAGTTGGTTCAGACATAAAGTCCCTCGTTCCCTCAAAGACAATGCAACACAGCCACATTGTATGTATTGTAAAAACTTCCTGTAAGACCTCCCCTCAAAGATTTCCAACCATTTACTAGGGTGTTTGTGTACTGATAAAAGGAAAATATCTAGATTTTTAGGAGATTACTAGATGCTAACTCTAAACTGATACTAATTCCTGGGGATAAAAAAGTGGAAGTTTATGGTGGTAAAGTTTTGGCCCAAATCTACTCACCTGGGTTCAAACAATTTCTCACCCTACACTGTGGGTTTTCCCAAGAGCCTGAATGTACAACTAAAAGAGACACATTTAGTAACTGGTGGACATCCCATACTAGTTTCCTAGTCCACAGAAGTAGGCTTATAGATCAGGGAGGCACAGCAGGAAGCAACTGAAGTTGCATATACTTTTTTTCTTCTCTATAAAACTTGCAAGCATCATGACAAGCATTTTGCTTTCACCCAGCAAGATAAAAGACTGTCTTTTCCTAAAGATTATATAAACTCTCAGGCTCTTTGTCATAATAATCTAATCTGGAAAGATCTTGATCACCTAGACATTCCACCAAACATTACATCGATGACAATGGGGACTGGTCCTGAAGAGCAGAAGTATCAAGAATGTGGATGCTTTGGAAAGACACACGCTGCTAGAGACTAGGAAATTAACACCACAAAAATGTAGGGGCCTGACACCTTGGTGACATCTCTGTGGTGCAATGGTCAGAAGTATGTCAGGGTAAAAGGCTGGCTGTTGTACAGTACACTTTCCAGCAATACATGAGATAACTAAGTTACCTGAGAAGGAAAACATTTGAACTGGGAAAGGAAAAAATGGTTATGTATTATATACAGGCACCAACCAAAAATGGACAGCAGTGAAAGAAAAGCCTCCCAGTGAGGAGAACTTAAGGCTGTGCGACAGGTTGACCATTTTATTTAGAAAAAAAGACAGCTTGAGGTACATAACCACATTGATAGTTAAGGGGTTGGCCTGCTGACCAGGACTTGGAAAGAATACAAGGAAAGTTTAGGAAAGAACTATAGAAATGGATCTTTTAGAACAGACATAAAAGGTAAATATGTATGTTTCTGAGGTGAATATTTATAGACTATCCACGAAAAGGGAGCTCTCAACATAGATAAGATGACATTGTTCTGTTGATGTCAGTCACCATTTTCCCCTTGCTATCCAGGGCAGCTAAGTGCATTAGAAAATGCTGCATCTGTAAGTCTACTCTCGCCCTAGGCTCTCTTCCTTGTTGACCAGCAGGACCCACCCCCATCTAAGCCTGGTGGTCCAGGTGTGTCCTGCAGTCATTATATCTGGGTTGTATTGGTATCCCCTTTTTGCTCTTTCAAACTGCTCCACATCTATGTAACTAATTCCCTATATGAAATTCTCTGTTTGAAACACCTAGTGGGCTTTTTTTTGGTCTTTACCAAACCCTATTTCTAGGAGATAGCCTAACATTTCTAATCAGAGCAGGCTATTTGGTATGGTTCTCAGCCACAAAGAGGGTTTTTCAAAGTTATCGTTTGAGAATTCTCTCACTGGCTATAATTACTCTATTTCAAGATCATAAAAAAATGAATTTACATTAATATTTTTCACTAGCAATCCAAAAAAAAAGAGGAAAACAGAGACTACTGGTTAATCAATTGAACCTATCAGTTTTGACTAAAGTCCAATGAATGACATTCAAAGAGTGCGAAGTCATCCATAGTTGTTGACTTGAGAAATGTAGCTTTAAGATTTTTCATTTTAGGATGAAGAGTACCATCCTTTAACTTGACCTTCTCAGCATTCTTTTTCTAGTTAATTAATAACTTAAAATGTAAACTATAATTGAAAAATAAATTTTAAATTAAAAAATAATTTTAAAAAGGACACTGATTGGTAAGGGAAACTCTACAGAGAAATCTATTTTAGACCTAAACTTCAACTAGAGGAGTATTTTTAGCCTTACTCAACTTTCCTCTACAAACCACACAGGTCGTTGGAAGGCAGTGAATAACAGCAAAGTAAACAGGAACTCTTCACTTGATTATTGCAATTTTTAAAAGTCCATCTCATGGTAAAATCTCTAGGTACAAAAAAATACATGTGTTTAAAAGATAAACTCTGTCTTTAGAAAAAAGTCAAATATTTTAAATGGGCATCAGAGAAGACAACAAATAGAAACTAACTAGCCAAAATAGATGTTTGCAAACAAGTCCAGTCTTCATTAGTTTTCCTCAACTAATTAAACAATGGACGAAGAAACATACAGTACATCTATCTAGGTTATAAAATAAATAGGAATTGATAAATGCCACCCAGTTAGCCAATGAGTAAAATTACACTATTAATTCATAAAATTTTGGAAAATACAGGATCTTCTCTTTTAGAAATTATTTATAATTCATTAGTACTTCTTTCTAACAATAACTATCTCCAAAAATAATGTGTAAAGGGGCTCTGGACAATATGCTAAATATATAAACTATTACAGCAAGATGTAATAAATATACATGTTACACACTTGATGTTTATGACTGAATGAATGGTTTACATTTGTGACTGGGTTAAGTTACACACTTTAAAAATGTTTTATTAGCAATATACTATCTTGTGAAATAAGCTTTGGAGGGTGAGGCAGTAAATTCGCTTAATTTCCTGACTCCATCAACATCATGCTGTATCATCTGGGCCAAGTCATTTCATGCCTTATTCTCTCTCCCTATAAAATGAGGGATAATAATACCTGCCTTTGCTTGCTTACAACTAAAATAACTGTAAAAACAAAGCCGTGAGAGAAAGATGTTATATACATGTATTAAATTTAAGCATTACCCAAAGGAAAAAATCTTAAGACAAAAGTTGTGACATGCCTGCTTTACTGACCTTGAAGAGGACAGAGTGGTATAAGAAAAAGCATGGCTTTTAAAAGGGAAAAATCCAGACTTCAGTACCAACTACACTCGTGACCTTGAGCAAGTCTGTGTAAACTCTCTAACCTTAAATTTCTCATGTATGATACATGATTTATCTCTTAAGGTTTGTAATGAATACTAAAGTCACAGTGAGTTGAGCATTAAAAAAAGTTAAGTTTCATTGCCCTTAAATTTTATGGGTACATTAAAAACCATATTCCCACTTTTAAACTCACACAAAAATCTGATTTCAAGAAAAGCTATAAAGCACAGAGATTGGGCTCTTCTCCCTCCAAAAATAACTCTTAAAAAAAAAACAAAACTTTTTGGTAACTCTTCTCTGTTTAAGACATAAACTGACATATTAAGAGTCACTTGTATTCACAGACTACACTTAACGTTACTACAAAAGTCAAACAAAAAACAAAGATCCTTTCAACTGCCGACATACACCATGGCTTGCATTGTGTCTTCTACTTTCAGTGTTCAAGCCTATGAGAAAGCATAAATAGCCCTCTTTCATTTTCATCTGGTCAGGAGCCATACAGCAGAATTTTCAGTTATATTAAATCCACAGTGGTTTCAAAGCTGAAGAAGAAATGTTAGTAGAAAGGAAAATAGTTGAAGACTATTAGTAGATACAACTGACTTTTTCTATGGACATAATTTATTCCTTTGATTTAACATGCAAACAAAAACGAAAATCCACTCTGATGAAAGTTAAACCCTAAATATTATTGTAACCTTAAAAGAAATCAACTCAGTACTAAATCTCTAATTGTAAAATACATTAAGCAAAAGCATCATCTGCAACAACGGAGATGGGATGTTTCCAGGGATGAGGAAATTTCTACAGTTCGTCCATAGCAAATACTATTAAATGTAAGATACATCCAGTATGTACTCAGAACCCAGCAGCTGAATCCACAAGGGTTTAGCAAGCAAAAATTTTGGCACAAAATGTAGAATAACATTTACTCAAGAATAAAACTGGAGCCATATTTAGCAGTCTAAAACTTTCTTAACCAAGAAAAAAAACGATCATGAAGGGAGGCTCCTATAATCATCTGGTTTGCTTTCTAGACAAGGTTAGAATTGAATGCCTTTAGCACAGACTTTGGAAATCAGCTACATTTACTCTGGATAAAATTCTTTCTGACAGTTTTAAAGAAAGGTTGGAGGATAGGTCTGTTTATCATTGCTTTCACCTAAAAATCATCAATCACTAAGGGTGGTACAGGTACCAAACAGAAGTTTGCTTCCTTTCTAAATATACACAGTTTCCTATGAAGTACAGCACATTTTGCTTTTCCTGGTGAGCTTTTTGATGTTTTTGTAACAGCACTTTTCTTCCTCTCCAAAACAACCTCATTCCTAGTGTGCTGTTTCTGTTTGCCTCATCTGCACTTTTAGCAGATCACGCTTCAGTGACTTAGAAATCCCAGCCACCAAAATTCAAGCCAAAGTCTGAATTGAGAAGGGTGGGGGAGGGAATCGAGCAATTAAACTGCACTTGGAAAGGAGAACGGTTTTACCTCCTATGACTTTACAGTGTGCTCTTTTAATTCAAAACCAGAGTCTCCGATTTTAAGGAGAGAAAAGTTAGAAATTTATTTTTAATTTAAGAAGTTATTTTGTAACTATTATAGTTCTCTTGGCATTATCTTCCAATTTTACCTTCTGGCAAGGACACAAAACCACAAAGACCATTCCACATGTTAATACTGGATTCTTTAGGTAAAATAGTTCAGTGCTCTGGGAAGTTTCATTATTAACAACTTGCTGAAATTATGACAAGTTATCATGTACTTAATTTAGAAACCAAAAGAAAAGTTTAAAAGAATGTAGTAGAGCCTGTATAAGTAGATTATAACCATGCCCTGGGGCTATGGAACCATATATCATTTCTCACACCGATGATTTAAAGGATTCAGATCCTTCCATTTTATAAATTAGAAGATAGCTTTGAAAAGCTTTCTTGAAAATAAAGTAAAACAACCTTTAAAAATAATATAACCCACTGAAGTAACATTGTATGTTTAAAAGGAAAGACTTGAGCCCTGACGAGTAAGATTCACTTGGTTCGGCGCTGTCCCTCAAACCCAAAGGACACCAGTTCGATTCCTGCCTGGGTTGTGGGCCTGGTCCCAGGTTGGGGCACATGCAAGAAGCAATCGGTCAATGTTTCTCTCATATACCGATGTTTCTCTCCTTCTCTGTCTCCCTCCCTCCCCCTCTCTCTAAAAGATAAATAAATCTTAAAAAAACAAAGACTTTAGGAAAGTAATGTAACTAACCAAAATGTCTGAAAGAACAGTAACTATATTAAAATAAACTTATACAACAGAGATCAAATGCTCTATCAGAAAGTGAAACAAAATTAACAATTGTCTTTTTTTTTGCTTTGCTAAATTCCCATCTTACCTTTAAGCACCTAGTAACATACCTTTGTAGAATGCCATTTTCCTGGGGTATTACACCATTGATAGCTGCCTGCAAAGAGGAAACAGAAGGCTTTAAAAAAGCAGAAAATATTCAGGGGTGGACTACAGTGGGGTGGTGAATATTATAAAGAGAAATAAATATATTTTGAAAATTCTAAATAAATACTAAATGTTTCCTTAATGATACAAAATATTACCTATTAAATATTTGTTTGTCTACTGTAAAGCTGTACTTGAAAATTTTAAAAACATGTATTTGGCATAATATATCCCTGAATTTTTAGTCATAAAAAGCTTAATTTCCACAGTACTCATTTAAGCATAATACCCACAAAACCAGTGTTTAAGGAAGTCAAAAAAAAAGTAAAACCAGTATCTTTAAGTAATCTTTTTAATATTAGTTTCTCCCTCAGGATGAGAAGAACAAGATATAAAATCACAAATGAAAAACTCTAATAAGAATTTAAAGATTCGCTCAGAAATTAAATTCACTCTTTCTTCTTATCATTTTTCTTTTTGAAAAGAACATTTAGTAGAAAAAAACATAGGGGCAATGTTCTTTGACAAACACACCACAATTTTATCAACTTACAAAAGGAGACAGAACATCACTGAGGAAGCGATATAAAACATTCCTAAAATTGGTCTGTAAGCTAACAAGTCACTGATTACTTAGAACACACACAAGTGTGACATAATATGGATGTTTCTGAGACTACTAAGCAAGCAAGCTGTTACATCCTAGATTGTGGGCAGTTCACTGCAGCGTAATAGAGAAGGCTGTCTAGACGAAAATGATGTCTATCCAACTTGGTCTTCTTCCTTCCCCTTCCCCATTTATGTCCACATCAAAATGAAAAAAAAAAAAAAGCTAACACTTCAATGTTTTATCAGCTGTCTGCAAATCAATTGCCAAAAGGAGTCTATTATTTTGTGAAACACTAACTTAAATATTTGCCAGAGGTGGGTCAGCTTTACAATTTTATACCGTTGAAGGGAAATAAAGTAGAGTATAAGATGCTTGCTGTGAATTTTGAGAACTGTAATGCTCTACTGGCACCACACACACACACACACACACACACACACACACACAAATCCACAGATTAATATAGACAGTAGATGCCACAGCCCTGACAACTCTGGAGGCTCAATAAATCCTTTGAGTCAAGCAAAAGCTAAAATCAGTTTTCAAAGCCACAAATTCAATGGAAGCATCTCTGCCTAGTGCCAGGTCAATTATCCCTTTTCTTTGACAGCAATAGTTCCACATACAATATCTCCTTTACTTAAAAATAGAAAATGGTAAGAGAATGTTCTATAGTATTGGAAAAGAAACAAAATATCATAGTTTGGGAAGATTTTGTTCAAATTTTCACTAGGGAATGCCAACGTATAATGGAAAGGATACTAAGGATTTATACTCCAAAGTTTGCATCTGGACTCTCTCATTTATTAATTTGATGACCTTAGTGTATTTTATATTCACTAAACCTCCATGAGCCTCAGGTTCCTCATCTGTACAATGAGCTAATACTACAACATGAGCCAAAATGGGCCGGCATTTTTGTTTCTCAAGGCATCAAGTTCTTCTATTTCTTAGAGCCTTTGAAGATACTGTACCTGCCTGCAATGCCCTTTCCCCTTTGGCTAAATCTTAAAAATTGTAATCAAGGCTTCTGTTAAATTTCTTTTTTAACTTTTTTTCTCTGATCAACCCCCATCTAAGTACATAGAACCCTTTAATTTTACTTCATATAACTGCTAATTACTTATGTGGTGATTGTTTTATGTCTGCCTCTCCATAGGCCCCATGATGGAAAAAACAATATTAATGTGTCACCTCTTAATCCCAGTTCCCTAGCACAGTGCCAGCACATAAAAGACACTCAATGATTATTTGTTAAATGAATGATGCTAGAAGTTCAAAGAAAAGCTACACAGTAGAGACTTGAGGAAGGCTCAGAGAAAGCTTCCGGGGTAAAACAATGTCTCAACTAAGACTGAAGGATAAGTGAAAAGTAGTACTAGTCTTTGGTAGACAAGTTTTTATTTCTACTGGGTAAATTCCTGAGAGTGGAACTATGGATTGTATGGTGCTAATTTAACTTTACAGAAAACTGTCAAACTGTTTCCAAAGTAGTACCATTTAACAATCCCATCAGCAATGCATGAGTTCCAGTCCTCCAAATCCTATTATTTGGTGGTGTTAGTCTTTTTAATTTCAGCCATTTTAGTGTATTAGAAGTAGATTTCTTTGTGATTAAAAAAAATCCATTTTAAGTGTAGAATGTAATAAATTTTGATAGATGTATATACATCATCCCTAAATTTTCCTCTAGTCCCTTCCCTATCATTCCCCATCAACCTCAAGTAACCCTTGATATGCCTTCTTTAACTAGAGATCAAATTAGTCTTGTCTAGAGTTTCATATATAAGAAATGAAATCATATGGTATTTTCTCTTATGTATCTGACTTCATTCACTTAGCTTACTGTTTTTGAGATGTACCCACGTAGTAGAATGTATCTATAGTCTGTTCCTTTTTTATTGCTGAGTAGTATTCCATTGTATTCAGTGGTATACCCAAAACAATATTTGCCTGTTTTGGGTCATTTAGGCTATTTCCAGTAATTGAGTATTATAAATAAAGCTGCTATGAATATTAGTATGTAAGTATTTGTTTGGGGCATATGTTTTCATTTTTTTAGAAAAATACTTTAAATTATAATGGCTAGGTTAAATGTTTACCTTTTACAAAACTACCAAATAGTGTGACTTTGGTCATATAAACTTGACTACTCTAAGATTCAGTTTACTTGTCTATAAAATGGAGGTAATAATAGCAATTCATTTCAAGGTTGTTATAAAGATTAAATGAGATAACACAAAATATAAATGTGAGCCACCATAATTATCCATTGCCATTATACAGTGTTTTTGTTTTAATCTATTTTATTACATGCTATTATAGTGGTGCATAAATGTCTGCCTTATGCTGGATTGGAAATCCAGATATGCTTAAATCCTGCTCGTAATCATTCAAATTCAGGTGGTCTGGAATGGGCCCCATAAATCCCTGTGCACCACCCTCCCTTCACCCCCAATGCCTCAAGTGATCGTGATGCACAGCCAGGTTTGGGAACAAATATAGTTTATAGGATAAATTTTAGGGATCTACATAATACTTTTTGCTCTGGCATTCCATGTAGAAATATATTATTTTCCCCTGAATTCTTTATTATTTTAGAAATCTTAAAGGCATAGATCTTTACTTAGTGTCTAAAGGCATAGATCTTTCATAAATTCATGTTATTAAATATGTTCAAAGTGAGGACTCATGAGAGAGAAAGCTACTGCATCCCAGCTTCATTATTTACTAGTTATGTAATTTTGAGAAAGTTTCTTAAGTTCTTTCTGCCTCAGTTCTCTCACCAGTAAAATGGGGTTGTGATAACAGTACTTGTTCACTGGTTTTTTTATGAAACCTGTTAACACAAATAAAACACTTCAGTAATATTTGATACATAGTAAACTATTCAGTAAAGGTGAGCTCTTTTACTCTAACTATTGCCAAACTGAAATTTATACTTGTTTAAAATCACAAAACATTTTTAATCACCAACTATTGAAAGCAAAGCATGGGAACTATAAAAAACTACAAATGATTCCAGTCACAACATTTACCTACTGCAGACAACTTATTTCTAGAGATGTTTTGTCTCTTCACTATTTAAATAATCTTGTCATCATCAAAACACTCTATCAGTTATAGATATGATGAGACTAAGTAGGAAAAAAGTGAGTAGTTTAACAGTCCTACAACTTACTCTAAAAACTTAACTTTTTAAAATTAACCCTGCTGTTTATTTTTGCAGAAGAAAAGAATTCCAACTGGCAATCCTAAAACAGCTCCTAATGGCCAAATATTTGATTTTAATAAGTTCTAATTTGATTTTTTAAGGGAAAGAAAATAGAAAGCAGAACAATTTAAGAAATATAACCATTCTATAATCTGTTCTTCAACAAATGCAAAAAAATATTCACCAAATCCTTTCAAGCAGTATCACTATTAAAATAGACCAACATATAGAACCAAGACTGGTATAGACCAAATTAAAAAAAAACAAAAAAATATGAGGCAGGTCCTGAGACTAATAATGCTACATAAGAGACTCACCCTTGTCAAATAAATATCTATGAATGAAAAGACCAAACAGCAAACTTGGAGAACCATATAAAAAACCTCAGTGCTACCCCAACCAGATTCTACCAGCGCTTAAAGAACAAAGAGTCCAAATTCCTTAGCCCAGTAGCAAAGGCTTCAACGTTCCCTTCTGGCCTTTTCTCGGATTTCTCCTAAAGGAACCTCTTCCAGGAAATCGTTTGACCCACTGACTTCAGAATACTTTGTGCTTTCCTAATTAACAAAATATTTTATTCTTCTTAAGATCAACACTGTGGAAAGCCAAGAAAACTTTCCTAAACACATTCAAAAGTTGGTAAGAATGAAATGTATTCAAACCTTAGTTATATATTTTAATAGAGTAAGCTAATTTCTGGATTCAATTTGTAAGCTGAAATCTGAAAAAGACAAAAATGTTTGAAGGTCAGCAGTTTGACGAGTCCATGGAGGTAGCCATCCTTAAGTGCTCGAGGGAAGACTTTTGGATGGTTCAGTAAAGCCCACAAGTTGTATCTGTTTTATATTATAAGAAGCCACATAAGGAAAACACTCTTACCTTGTTATCTAAAGTCCTAAATATACCTGCCTCCAATATGAGGTTGATGAACATCTAAAATCAATTTAATTCTTGAAAGTAGATTGCAATTATCTATGTAAGAACTGTGCTAGACATTGTGGATAACATATGAAGAAGACAGCCCCAACCCTTGGGAAACCAAGAGGAGAATATAATACAATATTAAGCAGAATATAGAAAGTATCCATATCTCAATAAATGGCAACTCCATTCTTCCAGTTGGCCCAGCAAAAAAAAACTTGGACTTATCCTTGACTGCCTCTTTCTCTCTCTACTCCTTCCTTCACCTTTCATTAGTAAATTCTGATTGCTGAAATGTAAAAACATGTCCAGAATCTGAACATATTTCACTGCTACCATTCTGGTCCAAGCCTCTATCTTCTCTCTCTTCCATTACTGCAATAGCTTCCTAACTGATTTCCTTGCTTTGCCCTTGCTCACCTTCAGGGTATTCTCATCAGAGTGGCTATAGTGAAGCTATTAAAATATAAGTCAGCCCTGGCTGGTGTAGCTCAGTAGTTTGAGCACGGGCCTGTGAACCTAAGGGCCGCCAGTTCAATTCCCAGTCAGGGCACATGCCTAGGTTTCAGCCAGGTCCCCAGTTGGAGGGACATGAGGGGCAACCACACATTGATGCTTCTCTCCCTCTCTTTCTCCTTCCCTTCCCTTCTCTCTAAAAAAATAAATAAAATCTTTAAAAAATAATAAAATAAAAGTCAAATCATGTCAAACCTCTACTCAAAATCTTCCATTGGCTTTACTCTGAGATAAAAAGACAACATCCTTAAGACATTTAATTCCTCCCTCATTACGGAAATCTAATTTCTCCTCCTCCTCCTTCCCTGAGCCACACCTGCCTTCTTGATGTTCCTGGAAAATGCCAGGCCTGACTTGCCACTTAAAATTCACTGTGGCTACTATTTTCCTGCATGAAATGTTCTTGCCCACAGATATCCATATTATAGCCACTAGCCCCACGTGGCTAATGATCACTTGAAGTATAGTCAGTGTGACCAAGGAAATGAAGTATAATTTAATAACTATTAATAATTTAAATTCAAAAACCCACATGCGTTAGTAGCTTCTGTATTGAACAGCACTGTTCTAGACCATGCATTCCACTTCAGCCTCTCCTTCACCACATCTAATAGCTTACTTGTAATATTTTGGTCCATTTTAGATGATGACAGTCAGTATAGGGGTAAGTTATTTTCCTAAAACTTGCCCAAAGAGGAAATTTTACCCTACAGTTGAGCTGTTCCTTATAATTATTTCATTTTTGAAGAATAATAAATTATTTAGAAAAGACATGGAGCCTAAAACAACTTCAAGCAATACTACTTTTAGACACTGAAACAGGTTACCTAATGAAATCAGGTAAAAAGAATGGCAAAGAAATTCAACACAGATTTCATAATTATTTGGGGGCATATAAGCTCACAATTAAAACTTTATATGCCATTATAAATAAGCCTGTTAAAGAGCACTTAAAGGTGTTCACTGTAAAGCTCATGAATAGCAAATGACTTTTGTGACTTGAGATTAGAATTCCCAGAAAAGGTACTATTATCCAGATTTTAAAGTGCTCTATCTCAAATCACTTCAGCAAAAATTAAGATCATGTGCTCTGGAAAACTGAGAGACTAATTCTAGAAATGAGGAAGACACTAATGTTTAAAATGCATGTGAAGGACTGAATGTAAACTGTAATTGAAAAAAATTTTATTTTTGCAGATAAGAAAAAAACAAAAAATAAATAAAATGCATGTGAGGGGTTTGAATAATGTTTCATAAAATTAAGATAAAAAAGCAGTATTTCTAAAGTGATATTTTATATTATGTTAAATATGTACATAACTCAATAAGCTGAACTTAATGACTATTTCCCCTACAAGCTTAAAAGTTTATATATTCAAGCTGACCAAAATATTTTTACTATTTTGTCATTGTGAAAACGAGAACCATCTTAAATTTAGATACAAACAATAAATCCTTATACATATTTATTTTAAAAATGGCTAGGCTCATCCACTCCAGACAGTAATCCTGAGGCCCAATTCAAGTCTCTCCTCCATCCCTGAGCATTCCCAATCATTCTCAGACTCTCTCAATTTCTACTGCCTAAAACTATGTGAAGATACTTATTTTATGGACAATTCACTTAGCACATATTGCATTTTGCTTTATAGTGTTAATCCTTTATCTCCTAGCTACGTGTTTCTGTGTCCTCATTTGGAGTCTAAACTCTCGTAGGTGGCTGATTTTCTAGAAGACAGAAGGAAAGCTGTGGATCTGGTGCTCCAAATACACTAAAGAATAACAAAAGAAAATTGCCTTCAATCTATTATACAATAGATCTGCAGGATAATTACCTCAAGTTTAGTGAATTGGAGCAATTTGCACAAAGCCAGCACTACTAAAATCCAGCGTCTTTCCAATTCCTAATTGTTGATCCTCTGCTGACCGATTACCATCTGATCTGCACACTGTTTAAATATTAGCACTCAGAAGTCAAAGTGCTAAAGGGGCATAAACCATTAGTTTGATTATATTTTTTCCATTTTTGATCCTATGAACTAACTTCCCCTCCTAACTTTATATAACTGAAAGTGACATGCAATTTAGAGAAACATTCTCTGCTTACTTCCACCTGGATTAAAAAAATCTCTGCACCCAACCCTCTCTCTCCCTCTCCCCACACTCTCACTGCCGCCGCAGGAAGGGATGGAAGGCAGGAGAAAGAGGCAGATAGAGATGGAGCCAGTAACAGCGGCACAATGTGTGTCCAGGGCACATGATTTCATGTCAAATTAATCAGTGTCCATTTTGGAAACGTCTTGGGTACCAATGGTCAGACAAGAGCCCAGACACTTCCTCTCAGAAAAACAAGTCAGTATTAACAGAAGATAAGGGGTAGTAAATAATTAAGGCCTAAAGTTAGGTATGAATCATTTATCATCCTGCCAAACCAATGAAGGGAAAGGCTTCAGGCTGATGAGAATCAAAAGTTTAGTAAACCCAAATCTCTTCTGCTTAATATCATCAAGGGACAGAAATAAAAGAAATATATAGATAGAATGCAGTCCCAGAGTTAGAGATACGAGTTCAGATAACAGGCCTATCATTGACTGAATGTATCATCCCAATGTGACTTCCCAATATGCAAAATGGAAGGCAATAACAATATTTATTTCTAAGGGTTGTAAAAATTAATTAGAAAAATGAATACAAACTACATAGGACAGGACCTGATGTATGAAAAGCACTCAATATACTTATTTTTTATTTAAAACAGGAAAGGGTAAGCTTTTCCATTTGGCTTTGTTGATTTGGGCAAGATAGTTTCAGATAGTAAGAGCTTTAAATCAGAAGTCAGAAGACTTGGGTTCATGCTCTGACTTTGTCAATAACATGTTCCTTGACCTTGGCCAACTTCTATTTCTCTCCGAGCCTTTGTTACCAAATCTGTAAAACTAAGGGGGCTGGGTAAATTATCATGTATTAGATAAGATGTGTACATACAGGGAAAAAGATTTATTTAAGGATTGGCTCATGCAATCACAGAGCCTGGCAAAATCTGCAGGGTGGGCCAGCAGGCTGGAAACCTAGGGAAGAGCCAACGTTGCAGTTCAAGGATAGAAACTGGACTAGATGTAAAATCTCCACAAAACTCTTTGTAGGTTTTAAAAACTAGCCACAGATTTTTGGACAATCCTACCATCAGGAAGTGGGTTCTTGAATCTAGGTAGGCTTGTGACTGCTCTGACCAATAAAGTACAGCGGTAGTATACTATGTGACTTCTAAAGTTAGAGAGCTTCCACATGGTTTTCTAAATGTTCACTCTTGGGAAACACCCTTTCAGAACTTAGCCCCAAGCAATGAGGAAAGCAGGAGGCACATGGAGAGGCAGTTTAGAAATTAATCAGTTTACTGTCCCAGCTGAGCTCAGCCTTACAGTCTTCCAGATTCCAGACATGAGAGTACTGAAGCCGTCTTGGAAATAAATCTTCCAGCCCCAGGTATTCTAACTCCCAACCATGTGAGTCACCCCTAAGCCATCTGAATCACCCTAGCTAAGGCTCCACACATCATGAAGCAGACATACCATTTCCACTATAACCTTTCTGAATTTCTAATCTGTGGAATCTGTCAGCATAATAAGGTGTTTGGCTTATGCCACTCAGTTTTGGAGTAGTGTATTACACAGCAACAAGAACTGGAATACTTTTTCAGATCTAGGATTCAAAATCAGGTCAGATTCAATTTGGTAAGCACATTACTAGGCACTTTCCGAGTGTAGTTTTCTTTAAAATTCATAACCTTATGAAGTAATTATGACTACCTGACAAAGCGGTAAATTTAGCCTATTAGCCATGATCATACAGTACATATCATAAACAAAGTTTTAAATTAGTTTTTTAGGCACAATGTCTAATATTATAATGCCATAATATTCTCAGATTCATCTTTAAAAGCAGTTTTTATCGAGACTTTCCTTACAGTCATTTGTCATAGGGACCTGTAATAAGTATCAAGAGAGGTCATTTTGATAAGTATGAGGCTGGGACAGGAGGTAGAGGTAGAGTACTGAAATGGATCAGCAAACAAGAAAAAAAGAACCTCAAAAAGTAGAGATTTGGACTTAGGGCACCTGCAGACTGAATGACAGAATGAACCAATACCCTTCATCTCCAGGGTATTCTTTTTAGCCTTCCAATCAGATACTGAGAGAAGCCCATGTTGGAAGGTAAGGCAGCACTCTGAATTAAGCCTCCCCAGTGATTTTTAATACACTGTAGTTTGAGAATGACTAATCCCAAACTTTATTTTAAGTTTCAGCAGGAATATCTGAATTTTCGCTGACATTAATGGCTTACTTACGAAGTACACAGTCATCAAGATAAAACAATATCAAAAATCTGAACTTATATGATTCTCACAAATTAATAATAAAGTATTTTTTGCAAGGTTGAAACTATTACACTGGGTCGGAATGGGATAAAAGTGGTTTTAAAATATTTTAAAAAATAAATCCTGGGCTGGCTGGTGTAGCTCAGTGGATTGAGCACAGACTGGGAACCAAAGGGTCCCGGTTCAATTCCCAGTCAGGGCACATGCCTAGGTTGCAGGCCAGGTCCCCATGAGGGCCATGTGAGAGGCAACCATACATTGCTGTTTCTCTCCCTCTCTGTCTCCCTCCCTTCCCCTCTCTCTAAAAATTAATAAAAATAAAATCTTTAAAAAAAAATAAATCCTAATAATTAAAAATCTGCATATCAACAGATCTAGCCAAACACACTGAGCTGATAAGGCAAATTCTATCTTTTCTCAAATAAATGATATAAAATAATCATTTTATATACATAAAATTTAGCAAAATTATGCTGTTCAACATTTGAAAACATATTGGTCATATAAAATAAGTAGCTGCAATTAACAGTGCTGAATTCATCTGAGTTGTAATAAAAAAGGGTTTTTTGATAAGCAAGAATGTAGAGTACAATTCTTTACAGAAATGTAAAATTGCTATAAATGGCTCCATGAAACATTCAAATACACTTGTTCAGGCCTTAAAATATTTCTCTGAAGTTTGTTGGACTACAATCCATACAAAACACTGAGACAGCTAATTTTGCTTCATACACAATTTATCCTTTAACACCACAAAAAAGATGTCAATATGTCTAAACACATCTGCCAACTGATCTACAGATGTTAGTAGCACTAGCAACAAAGCACACCTGCGCATCTAAACACAGCCTGAAAATACGAGTAACATAAACTGCAAATTTTGCTACTTGAACAAGCTGACAAAAGCAGCTGCCACCTCCACTATCTTTGGCAGGCATTAAAAGATAAAAAACTAAATTAGCTTTTCCTATAGTTAGTGTATGTTAAAACAATTCTGTCACTCCTCAAGTCTCATATTAAAGCACTGTAACACAGAAAACCACAACCAATAACTCTGTAATATTTGAGAACATTTGATTTCAAAATTTTTTGAAATACCACCTGCCACATTTTGTCTGCTTTGCCACATGTTGCGAGATTAACATGGGCATGGTGAGAGACAGAAAGCAAATTAAGAGCCTAACAACAGATATCCACTCCATTACCACTGAGGCACGCAAGAAAAAAAAAGAGGAAGAATGGCTGACTCACATCCAGTCTACTCTCTTACTATCTGAAAACTGGTTTTCTACCCACAGCACTATTCTCTTACAGTTGCAGCCATCTTCACTTCTTTTCATGTTCCTCTTTCATTCTCTAACCTCTCAGACCCTTCGTAAGACCCCTATTGGTACCACATAGATTTTATAACTACCCCTCCGTGTTCCTATCTGGACAACTCTCTTCCTGGAACAAATGTACAGTTACTTATATACAAGACTGATCTCTACAAATGAGCACATCACCCTACTGCCCCAATCATTTTGGAGATTGTAAAGTTACTCGTTTCCTGCAATATAGAAAGAAAAAATTAGCAAATATGAAAACAAGCATTCTCACTGTTCCAATGAAACATGTCTCCTCTAGCCACTGACAGTAAAAATGTCACAACTACCCCAGTGAACTTAGCTATCAGATCCAAATATGAAGACAGAAAAAAAAGACATTAGAGTATGCTGTAGTACACTGTTATTGTGCAGACATTTAAAAACTATCTTTTTCATATGAAAAGTTTTTTTTTATTTTTTAGGCAAAAATAAAAACTTCATATAATGATAAAACTCTTTACCAATAAAATATCTGAGAAAAAGCATCTGTTTTAACAAACATCTGTCTTGATCATAACATGAGAGATATGAAAGACAGTGATGCCTGTGGCCACTTATCAAATAATCCAAGTATGCTAGCATTACCATAATTCAACAGACATGTTTTTCTATCCATCCTTCTCCTTTTCTTCTGTCCCTCTACTCTTCTCTTCCCTCCCTCCCTCTCATCCAACCAATATTTAATGAGTAATTACTCTGTACCAAGAAATGGGTTACAGTGTTGAAAATAAAAGAATAAATAAGACCAGATACAGCACTAAAACTATAAAACTCCTAGAATTAAAAATAATGGAAAAGTTTCATGAGATTGCTTCTGGCAATGATTTTTTGGCTATGAGACCAAAAACACAGGCAGCAAAAGGAAAAATAAAACATATGGGATTACATCAAACTTCAAAATGTTTGTGCATCAAATACACAATCAACAGAGTTAAAGGCAACCTATGGAATGGAAAAAATATTTGTGAATCATGTATCTGATAAGGGGTTAACATGCATAATGTATAAAGAACTCCTACAACTCAAACAACAAAAGATCAAATAATTCTGTTTTAAAATGATGCCCTGGCTGGTGTGGCTCAGCGGACTGAGTGCAGGCCTGTGAACCAAAAGGTTGCAGATTCGATGCCCAGTCAGGGCACATGCCTGGGTTGCAGGCCAGGTCCCCATTTGGGAGTGTGTGAGAGGCAACCAGTTCACATATCTCTCATACACTGATATTTCTCTCCCTCTCTTTCTCCCTCCCTTACCCCCTCTCTAAAAATAAATTTTAAAAAGCTTTAAAAAAAAAATGAGCAAAGGACTTGAATAGTCATTTAGCCAAAGATGATATACAAATGACCAACAAGCATATGAAAAGACGTTTAACATCACTAATCATCGGGGAAATATAAATTAAAACCACAATGAGATATACCTCACACGTATTAGGATGACTACTATTTTTTTAAAAAACAAAATAAAAAGTCTTGGCAAAAAGGTGGAGATACTGGAACCCTTATATACTGTAAAATGGTGCAACTGGTATCTATAGGAAAGAGTAAGGAGGTTCCTCGAAAATTAAAAATACAACTAACATATATGATCCAATCATTATACTTCTGGGTATATATGCAAAAGAACTAAAAGCAAGGTCTCTAAAAAAACAGTTGCACACCCATGTTTACAGCATTAGTCACATCAGCCAAGAGGTGAAAGCAACCCAATAACCACTGATGAATAAATGGATAAATGAAAATGTTACGTACATATAGTGGAATATTATTCAGCCTTAAAAAGGAAGAAAATCCTGTCACAGGCCACAACATAAATAAATCTTAGCACATTGTGCTAAGTGAAATAAGCTAGTTACAAAATAAATAAATAAAAGTATAATTCCACTTATATAAGGCATGTAAAGTAGTCAAATTCATAGAAACAGAAAGTACAATGGTGGTTACCAGTGCCTAGGGGGAGGAAGAATGGAGAAGTTATTTAATCAGTATAAAGTTTCTGTTTTGCAAGATGAGTAAGTTCTGGAGATCTGTTTCACAACTATGTAAATTTATTTTAACACTATTAAACTGTGTACTTATAAATGGTTATAATTGTAAATTTATGACATGTTTTAAAGATTTTATTTATTTTTTAGAGAAGGGAGGGGTGAGGGAAAGGGAGGGAGAGAAACATCAATGTGTGGCTGCCTCTCGTGCACCCCCCCCCCCACTGGGGACCTGGCCAGCAACCCAGGCATGTGCCCTGACTAGGAATTGAACCAGCGACCCTTCAACTCAACCACTGAGCCAGAACAGCCAGGGCTATGACATGTTTTTTTTACCACAATAAAAAATGCATTAACAAAAAAGATTCCTGCAAAGAAAGAAAGAAAAGAGAAAGAAGGAGGATTGAAATAAATACATTCTTTGAGAGCTGTTCTTTCTCTGAAATGCCTATAATATAGAACAAACTTTAAAAATGCATACAGATTCTTATATTGGTTAATTAATAGTACACATTTTTTAGTAGAAGGTTCTTGTCAAAAGCAGATGAAAACAACAGATAGATCTATAGAGAGATTTCAACAAGGAAAACTACTTTTAAGAGTGTTAGAAGACTAAAAAGGTTGAAAACATTATGTTAAGTGAAAAAAGCCAGACACAGAAGGTTACATTTTGTATAATTCCTTTTATATGATATATCTAGAATAGGCAAATTCAAAGAGACAGAGAGCAGGTTAAAGGTTACCAGGGGATGAATGAGAGGGAGAAGAGAGAATGGGGAGGGATCACTTAATGGGTACAGGGTGTTTTAATGAGGTAATGAAAAGTTTTGAAACTAGAGAGAGCTGGTGGTTACACAACACTAGGAATACACTAAAGACCACTAAATTGTATACTTTTAAGTAGTTAATCATGTAATGTGACTTTCACTTCAATTTGTTTTTTGAAAATGGTTTATGTGAAGCAACCTAGTGATAAGCAAGAACAGAAGTCCCTACTACCCCAACAGGAGTGGAGATACCAAGGAAGAAAGTATATTAAGATTAAGAGTACAAGGCTACCCAGTAGGAATGGCAACCATGGAGGAGAGGCTGCCCAGCAGGTGATGAAACTCTGGAGGAGCTGAAGAGACTCAAGAGACTGAATCACTGCAGGAGGCTCCACAGAAACAGGGAGAAAAGGGGAAAAAATAGCTTAGTTTGTCACTCTCTAATCTCTTGACACTGCCTGTAATTGGATGATAGCTGAAAACCAGATGACAAGAGAGCCTGGGGAAGCTACCTTATGTTGGTTAGCCCTATAACTCAGAACAGAGCAGGAAACAGTGGGGAAATTGGCAAATGATGAACGTAACTATACACTGAACTAAGCAATATAGAGCAAAAGAAGAGTGCTATGACAGAAATTTGGTAGTGAAAGTCAAAGAAATTTCTATGATAAGAAAATCCTCTGAAAAGGTAAAATATTTATTAAGACAAATATTAAGGGAAGAATGGTCTTTTTAATAAATGATAGTGCAGTAAATCAAATGGATACCCATGAGGAAAAAAAAACCTTGGGCCTATCTCATACCATACACAAAAATCAACTCCAGATGAATTGCAATCTAAATGTAAAAGGCCCTGGCCGGTATGGCTCATTTGGTTGGGTGTTGTCCTGCAAACCAAAAGATCACCAATTCAATTCCCATTCAGGGCCCATGCCTGGGTTGCAGGTTCAGTCCCCAGTCGGGGCGTGTACAGAAGGCAGCAAACAATATTTCTCTCTCACACTTTTTTCTTTCTCTCCTTTTCCTTCCCTTCCCCTCTCTCTAAAATAAAAATAAAATTTAAATGTAAAAGGCAAAGCTTCTTTTAAAAAATCTAGAATATCTTCATTAGCTTAGGTAGGCAAAGGTTTCTTTAAAAAACAGGACTCAAAAAGTAAATTCAATAAAGGACAAGATTAATAAACAGAGCTATATAAAAATTAGTCATTCCTAATCATTAAGAACTCCATTTAAAAGCAAAAAGGAATAGAAGATCTTCACAACATACACAATGAACAATGAGCTCCTAAACAGAAAATACATAGAATTCTTACAAATCAACAGCATTATGTCTTTTAGACATATAATCTAACAGAAAAATAAGAGATTTGAGCGGGTACTTAGAAAAGAGTATAACCAAATGGCCATTACTAATTAGGGAAGTATAAATTAAAACCACAATGAAATGCCTCTATATGCCCAAGAGCATGGATAAAAATAAAAAGGCTGACAATCAAGTACTGGCAAGGACACAGAACATCTGGAACTCTCATAATCTGCCAATAGTAATGTAACTGGTGCAACAACTTTTGTGAAAGAGGTAGTGTGGTACAATCCTAATGTGGAGAAAAGTAGGGTAGGAAGAAGGTACACAGTACTATAAGCAGCTATACTCTAACATAAAGGTGAAAAATGGAACCAGGCTAGGAGAAAGGTCTGTTGCTAGCTGGGGCAGAATACATATAAAAAGACAACTCTTACACTACTTGTTCAATAGTCTCACAATTTGGCTTTCACAGTGTTACCAACTGTGAAATACTAACATCGTGTGCTGTAAACCATAAATTGATCCACCCTCAACTAAGCGGCCTCTCATTAGAGCCTAACCTCAAAGAGCTGACACCATCTGCTGCCTTCCTCAACACATTCCACAACAGGAAAACAGGCGTACGTGCCAGGGTACGTAGGAAACTGAGACTGCTCCTCAGGATTAAAGGCAGTCAAAGGCAACAAGTCTTCCCAAAATCCATTCCTCTTTCAGAGCATTTTGTACTACTGAATGGAAACATCAGGAAACCAAGATCTACCCACATACCCTTCTCTTTCTTCCTACTCCACTTGTTTCTTCTAAATCTGGGCAACTATACTGCATCCTGTAACTGAGATGCCAATTATTGACAAACTAAGGGCCAGCATTTCAGTTGTTTAAACCTGCTGAGCCAAAATGCTTTCACAAGTGAGTAAAATAAGGAAAATACCATTTCCAAATTAAAAAAAAAGCATTATTAGTACCTTGAGAGGAATTATAAGGTTATAAAAGTAATAGTAGTTTGGTCATTAGAATCTGGCAGGCACACACCATTCAAGCCTTGGCGTCTTGCTATATCCTTAAAAAGAATCAGTAAGGTTGATGGAAGATACATGCATCCACATCAGAGATATCTAGATTAAACACTGTCTGTTTAACCATCACCTCACCATCCCTAAGGTGTCATTTAAAGACACAGACACGTTTTTAGAAGGTTGTTCTTACAAATTTTCTGTGACAATCATTAAATTCAGACTGACCACTTCAGTATATCTTTTATAAAAACATTTCCAAGTTTTACCAACCTACATTTTATAATCTGAATAGAATTTGTTACTAGTTTATCACATAGATAAATGAATCTACGTTATGGCTTCCTCCAGGACTCAAGTCTTGTTTATCAACTCCAATGGTTTTTCATCTCACTCTAAAATAAATACATTTAAAATTTTACCGAGGAACATAAAAGAAAACTTGAAGAAATGGGAATCTATCCCTGAATGGAAACACACTATTTAATTGATGCCAATTCCTCCCAAGTTCTTTTATAAGAATAAAGAATTGCAATGGTAATACCAACATTTCATTTTTGTGAACAGAACACAATAATTCTAAAACCTATCTGGAAGAAAAAACAGTTGAAAACAAGCAAAACATTTTTGTGAAAGAATTGTAATGAAAATACATTCATCCATCATATGTATGTACATAAGTTACCTTAAGGAAAACCACTTGAAGCTAGTTCGAGAATAAAAATAAAAGGAATCAAAAGAAATCCTAGCATACAGAAAATTTCAACATATGCTGAAGGTGACATTTCAAGTCAAAGAGAGAACGGGGGTTGTAAAACAATGTTCCTAGTTAATTGAAATTAACAACTAATTAACTGAGAAAAATGTAAGTTAGATTATTATTTACACAACAGATCCTCTGTGGACTAAAGAGTTAAATGTGAAAAAAAAATGAAAACACAGCAGTGATGGAAGAAATATATGTGAACGTTTTATCTCATTTTGTAGTAAGGAAGCATTATCTAAGCATACTAAAAAAGGAAGAAATACAAAAAAAGTTCAGATTTGACCACAGAAAAATAAATCTGTGACACCCTCAAGCCTCAGAAATTTAAATTAAAAAAAGATACACACATACAATCATTTTTTAAAGTACATGTATTTAACAGACAGTTGTAGAAATTCACTAAAAAATGTTTAAAATAACTGAAAAAAATGTACAAAAGATACAAAACTCACAGGGAATAAATATAAATGACCAATACAATATACAGGGGGACAAAATGTCAACCAAAAGAAATAAAAATCAAAACAAAATAATATGCTTACCTGGAGTGCCAAATACACACCGACACGCATATACATGAGTTCTGTCCGGAAAAAGTCCAGCCATTATTAACAGAATGAGAATGGTTTGCACGACATGATGTAACCTGGCATTCCAAGGACTGGAATGTGCATGTGTGAACAATGACAACTTCATTCAACTAGTCAGTGGGGGCAGAAGACGCCGTTGTGAGTATGTGTACTATATGGCCATCGCATTCAAGATGACTGACCGAGTTAGAGCAATGAATCTGCATCAAATTTTGCGTTAAGCTTGAACAGTCCTCTGTGGAAACTATTCGGATGACTCAGAAGGCCACAACTATGGGCAACTGGTGACTGGCAGCTTCATCAAGACAATGAGCCTGCTCATGCATCATGTCTTGTGCAGAGTTTTCTGGTGAAACCTCAAATCACCCAGGTGACTCAGGCCGCCTACAGCCAAGATTTGGTGCCCTGTGACTTCTGGTTTTTCTCAAAACTAAATCACCTTTCAAAGGTAAGAGATTTCAGACCACTGATGAGATTCAGGAAAATATGACAGAGCGGCTGATGGCCATTGGGAGAACTGTGTGAGTTCGCAAGGTGTCTACTTTGAAGGGGACTGAGGCGTCATTGTCCTATGTACAATGTTTCTTGTATCTTGTATCTTCTTTAGTAAATGTCCCTATTTTTCATATTCATTGCTGGACACCTCTGGACAGACCTCATATTCCATAATCCAGGTACTTCAGTATCTACTGTTTCGTAAAACAACTCTTCTTCAATCTATAGTGCTTTTACATCTTATGTTACCTGTCTCAGTAACTTCCTTGTCTTCCTTCAAGATTCAAATGTCACGTCTTTTGTTAAATTTTTCTGATTCTCCTCTTACCTCCTCCCTCCTGAGTCCTTCCACAACACAGGATGAATACACAGGTATATTTAGTACCTGCTATAACACATTGATTGTAGATAATGAGGTCTATATCTGCCTTCCAACTACACATTGGGAGCTCCTCAAGGGCAAAGAATCTATCTGGTCCATCTTTGTCTAAACCTGCCCCCTGGTACAGTGTTGGGGTTTATTAAATGTTTATTGAGCAAATGAATGAATCTGATCAAAAGAAAACAAGGTCACCACTGATAAGAGTTATCTCAAATTGCTAGCACTGTCCTATAGTGGGTGAATAGCATGCCAAAAAAAAAAAGTTCAGGCCTACCTATAACCTAAAAATGTGATCTTATTTGGAAGTAGGGTCTTTGCAGAGGTAATCAAGGTAAGGATTAAGATGAAATAATACTGGAATAGGGTCAGCCCTGAATTCAAAGACACCATCCTTACCGGGGGGTGGGGGGCAGGGTGGATAGGAGGAGGAGAGGAAGGGCAGGGGAAGGGGTGGGGGGAGCCAGTAACCATCAGAATCTGGAAGAGGCAAGGAAGGATTCTCCCCTAAATCCTCCAGAGGGCATGTGGTCCTGCCAACACTTGGATTTATGGCCTCCAGAACTATAAGAGAGTAAGACACCAAGATTTTGGTAATTTGTTATAGCAGCCATAGGTAACTAATACACTTACTATAAGAAACAACAATGTGCAGTGTGACAGAAAATATATAAAGGGTAAAATGGGAAAATAAACACCTTTCCTTTCAACACATTTGCAAATACAGTGGAATCATTATTTAGAGCTTTTAGAGAGGTAGACACATTAGCAACACCTGCCTGACAGTTGTTACCCTTGTCCCGTGCTGGCACAAAACACAGCAGTAGTGACAATAGCAAAGTGATTATCCATGGCACTTCTCAGATTCAGTATCAATTTTGGTACCAGAGAGCTTTCTGGATTTCTTGACACTGGGGTAATAAGTGCAAGTAGCATCCTTACATTACCCATGTTTTCTAAAAACTCCCTCTGAAAAAAGTATTGAGAAATCGACAAATGTTAAGTTTAAGTGTACAATTGCAATAATACTAACAAGAAGAAGACAACATTCTCTACAATGTATGTCCCAGTAAGGAAAATCTCAAAACCAAAACTTCACAGCTTTGAATTCAATGAGCATGTTCAACATGAGTTTGTTTTTATTTAATTAGAATTTTCCAAACTCTGTTTCCTGTCTTTATGCTGTTTCTAACTGATAACCCCCTAATGTTTTTAGGGAGCTGTTTCCTGAAGTGGGAAAATATATTTTCTGTGTAAATCTGGAAATGACTATTTCTCTGGTTATGAAGGACCATTTCTTATTCTCTTTTGAAGCAAAGGCAGAAATTAGAAATTTACACTATTTACTTCCCTGGTTCCATTTCTCTAAAAATAGAAAGTCTAGCCCTGGCTGGTATGGCTCAGTGGATTGAGCACCAGCCTGCAGACCAAAGAGTCGCTAGTTCGATTTCCAATCAGGGCACATGTCTGGGATGCAGGCCAGGCCCCCAGTAGGGGGCACGCAAGAGGCAACCACATATTGACATTTCTCTCACTCTTTCTCCTTCCCTTCCCCTGTCTAAAAACAAATAAATAAAATGTTTTTTAAAAAATAGAAAATCTAGTTATCTACAAAAGTCTACATAGGCTTTGAATCCTGGAATCCACTGGGCAAGGGGTCTGGGCAGAAAACAATTCATTCCACTCTGCCCATATCATTCCAAACTGTAAAGCTTCTTTCATAATTATTCCCTTTTCCCAAATACTGATCCTGTCCCAGATGCTCATTAAAACCATGTTCTTCTCTTAACTGGTCTCTCTGCCTCTATCCAATCTACCCCCCTCCCAACCTATCTTACAAACTCTGTCAAAGTGAGACTCTTGTAACAACACCACCAATGTGTCACATCTCTAACCAAAAACCTCCTGGATAAAATTAGAGTTACTGGGAAAGACGAATGGGGAGGCGGGGCGGTCAGAAAACATTTAATTCAACTTGTCATTACTCACAAAAGGTAGCTAGAGATAGAAAGTTACAATGACTTGCCTAAGAGATTACATCACATAAGGGGCAGAGCCAAAACTAGAAATCGGGTTCCCCAATTACCATTCCAATACTGGAGATGAATAAAACAAGTAAATATAAACGTCACAACAACTCTCAGCTTTCTTAAGGAAAAGTATGTTCCTAGGGTTGGGGTTAAATGGAGAACCATTAACATTTAGCCAACACCTAATATGTGTGAGTTTTGATTCTCAAGTTGTTCATAGTTTTATAGCAAAAGGCAGGAAAACAAATAGTTAAAGCGTAACCGAAATAGCCCTGGCTGTTCAGTGGATTGAGTGTCAGCCTATGAAACAAGGGGCTGCTCGTTCGGTTCCCAGTCAGGGCACATGCATGGGTTGCGGGCCAGATCCACAGTAGGGGGCACACAAGAGGCAACCACACACTGATGTTTCTCTCCCTCCCTTCCTAATATTAAATAAATAAAATCTTTTTATAAAAAAGCATAACAGAAATAAATATGCATAAAGCAAAGAAAAAGCACCTAACTCAGACAGTAAAGATGTTATGTGGAGACTCCAGCAGAAACTTATACTTTAGAATTCTGAATAAGTATAACAGATACCATGACAAAGAGCAGAAGAACTAGGGCAATAAGTGCATATAGCCATGGCACATTATAGCAGATGCAGTTCAGTTTTTCAGGGTGACTGGAGAGTAGGGTAGATGTGAGGAAGCATGTAAAGTGAGGTAAGAGAAGTAGGTAGAAACTAGATCATATAAAGTACTTCATTTGTTGTTTTAATCCAATCATATGCTAGATTTACTTTTTGGAAAGATCACTGTGTCAACAACAATTGGAGGTTTAACTAAAAAAAAAAAAGAGAGACTGACAGTAGAAAGGCTGATTAAGTAAGCTCTTTCAGTAATCCAAACTGAGACTTAAGCAATAGTAGTGTTATAAAGAGAAGGATTTAAGAGAAATTCACTTAAGAACATTTCCTAACAGTACAGTTCAACTGTGGAACTATAAAAGTAGAGACACTATCTAAACACAGTGGTTGCTGAAAGGATTTAATAAGATTTATGAAAATCAGCAGACATATAAAATAGGGTATTGAACAAGTATGTGAAAGATATTATTTCTCTTTCCCCATTTGTTTTCACCCTGAAGCCAATTAGATATGAAGACAGAAATTATAGGATAACATCCAGTTGCCTGACTGGTCGGTCCATCTGGGTAGAGCAGGGTACAATTAACCATAGAATACGAAGCCAAAAAAATAAAATTATTTTCTGGAGGGCAGGCTTCTTGTACAGGCTTCCCCGACTAAGTCAGCATCCTAGGAACCCATCTGTATCAGTGCACCAACTGGCATTGCTGTGAGAGGCTGCATTCAGCTTCAGTAAATTTTTTTGTTGACTCTTTCAATGTGTTTGCCCATTTCATGATGGGTGAATTATGAGCACACCTACCCACACTGCACTGAGTGTTCAGCAGGTTGTTTTGGTTTTTTTTTTTTTTTGACCAAAGAAATGGCAGGACCCCTGGGCCCTCCCTCTCTATTTACCTGAACTCGCCCAAAGCCTTTTTCGGTTCCCCATATGAAAAAAGTCCTCAAACGTAAAGGTTTCCCCGATGTGAAAGAGGTGAAACAAAAAATGGCAGATGCACTAAAAGGCATCAAAATCAACAAATTCAAGAACTGTTTTGAGCAGTGGGGGGGGAGTCTCAACAGGTGTACTGCATCAAATGGAGAGTACTTTGAAGATGACTAAAGTTTAAACAAATAAGAATAAAAACACAATTTTTTATAAATAAATTCCAACAGGGTTTTGGGGGTCTCCCCATTATAAAGAGAGGATAATAATTTTGTGGCATATTGCATTTAAGATACCTGTGGGATATCCAAGTGGAAGTGTCTGATGAGTGATTAGACAGAGAAGAGGACTCCAGGCTTCAGTGAGAAGTCTGAGCATGAAGGTAATTGGCTCTGACCTTGGGGACATTTCTCTAAACCTCACATTGTTTATTTGTAAAATGAAGAAAACACCACCTATCTTATCTACTTCACAAAATGAAAATAGAGTGTGCATAATCCTCTATATGTTCTTAAAACTGAAAAACACTCTAAAACCATGGACTAGTATTATTAAAATTCAGGAAATCAATTAATAAATATTAAAGTTTACTCTTAGCGGTAATTATGTTGCCAACTTTTTTGTTTTGCAAAATTTCAAGCTAGAGAAAAACTGAAAGAATAGTACAAAGAACACCAATATGCCTTTCACAAGATTCAATAATTGTCAACACTTGCTAAATATACTTTCATTCTCTCTGGCCATATGCATATGCCTTTTCTTTCTGAAACATCTTAAAGTAAACGTCACACATAATGAAACTCTACCCAAATTAAGCATTTAATCTGAAGAACAAGGTCATTCTCCTACATAACCACAACACCATCATGATGTTTAAAAAATTTAGTACTGACACTATATTATATCTAAGACAGAGTGCATGTTCAAATTTCTCCAACTGTCCCAATCGTCCCTTTATAAGTGTTTATTGTTTTTGTTGTTCTTGTTATAGTTTTGGATCTGAATCAAGTTAAGGATCAGTCAGACACTGCATTTAGCTATCTTGTCTCTTAGTCTCCTTTATTCTAGAATAGCCTGCATTAATAATTTTAAGCTAGGTATTTTACCTTTTCATTATTTGCTGGAGGACAGGGAAGGGAGAGAGAAAGAGAAGGAGAGAAACACTGATGCAAGAGAGAAACATCGATTGGTTGCCTCTTTACATGCCCCCACCCAGGACTGAACCCACAACCTAGGCGTGTGCCCTGACTGGGAATCGAACCAGCAACCCCTCACTTTGCAGGACAATGCCCAACCAACTGACCCACATTGGTCAGGGCTAAACAGGTATTTTACAAAGTGATCCACAGTTTGAATTTGCATGGTTGTTTCCTCATGATTAGAGTCATTTCAACATTTTTAGCAAGAATACTACATAGGTGATGGTCTTCTTTACGAAATTCGTAACATAACATGTATTAATTTTAATGTGAAATCCATGTTTTCTACAAAACAGGTAAAAGGTGAGTCAAATTACCTCCATTAGTAAGTTCAAAGACAACAACTGAAGCATAATTCTATGATTCTAACACTTACTCATAACAATTTGTGTCAAATACATATCCAATCCAGAAACTCAATTCAGTCATCAGCTTTATAAAAACAGTAGAAAATCAGGTTGGAAAAGGAAAAACTCCTTTATAACTAGATGTCCTTTAAAACTACAGTGCCTCTATCCCATTCACCCAAAAATCAAATTGTAAAAATATGCTCTACTTTTTAAACAACCTTTGGTGTCATTACAAAAGGATGGTTTTATAGACTCAACTACCTGGGCTAAACCCTGCAGAAACCATCAGATGGTGGGTGTTTCTTTTAAAAAAGTGAAGAATCTATAACTAATATTCAACAACTGACTATCTTTTAAAGCTCTGATTGTTAAGAAAGTTGTAGCCTGAGAAGTCCATGTGGCCATACAAAACACAGGGTAAATGTACACATTGGCATGTGTAGGGTGGCAACTAAGAACAAAAATTATTCTAGAATCTCTCTGAAAAACATCTGTGACAACCAGCTGCTACCACAGATGCTACTGGTTTTTGCAAATATAAACATTCTGAAAAAAAAAATCAAAAGTTTCTCAGTGATATATACACAAGATTTTGTTTTATTTGGAAAACTTAAATGTGTCAACAATAAATAACATATCACTATTACTATTAAATTGACTAATAACTCTTTAAAGTTGTAACAATAAAATCTTATCCCAATCAGATTCAAATTGGTATCTCAGACCAATCTTTCACGTAGCAATGTTGGAAGTTGAAGATATTTTCAGTATTCACTATATCAAGGTATAAACCAGCAATTTACAATCTTTTTCCTCTCATGGCACACATAAACTAATTATTATAATTCTGTAGCACACCAAAACATGTACTATATTTTTTGCCGATCTGACAAAAAACAGGTATAATTTTGATTCATTCACACCAGACAGCTATTGTTGTACTGGCTGTTGTCATCTTTGTATTTGGCAATCTAAGGAAAAAGATATTAGTGCCCCTGACTGCACAGTTAGATATTGCATGTTTTAAAAACTCTTGCAACACACTAGTTGAAAATCGCTGGTATAAACCATTGAAATAAATGTTCATTGTTAAAATACTAGGGGGAAAATATTCAACTTATCAGACATTCCTAAGATCTCACTTGCTGCTTTTCTGATGTGCTCAAAGCACAAAGAACTCTCTATTGCAAGAAGCAGAGTGAGGTTTTTTTCATGAAGAGAATATACATTTATTAGCATGTAACGTACTTAATGACTGCACAATTTTGGTTGGCATTGTACAAAAAAAAGGAGTTCTTTTCTGTGACTAAATTATCACTGTTATTTTTATGAACAACAACAAAAAAATCAAGCTGCTACCTACTCATGAAACATTTGTTTACATTAGTTTATAATAGTGCAACACCAAGCAAACACCAAGCAAATGGCAACTTTGGAATGGCCAGCCACACACTCCAAGTTCAAATACTCCCAAACACTCAAAATACACAAATATTTTTGTAATGCAATAAGTCTGCTATTTACAGGCTTTAATCTCTTTTCATGTCTATAAATTACTACATCTGCAGGTGTGTTTTATTCAACCAGATTTCATAAGGCCATGATCACCGCTGGTCTGACAAAAGAAAAAGATGTCAGCAAATACAAGCAACAGAGAAATGGCCTAAATATTATTGATTGGATTTTGATAATTCCACAATCTTACGCTGTCACAAGAAGGGAAAGTGAAATGTCCTAATGATGCTTCCGGATGGCTATGAACCTGTATAACCCTAAATATGAAAAGATTAATTTGGCAAAACTAGTAATTAAAAAAAGAGGAAAGAAATACATCTGAACATGTCCTGCTGAAAACAAGTTAATTACAAATCAGATTCTACAACAGCCATCCGAAAATATTTTTCAAAAGAAAAAGAATTCTAAAAAACAAAGGCCTACTGGCTGATGTGGCTCAGTGGATTGAGTGCCGGCCTTTGAACCAAAGGTTCACCGGTTCGATTCCTAGTCAGAGCACATGCTTGGATTGCAGGCCGGGTCCCCAGGTGGGTACAGGTGAGAGGCAACTGATTGACATATCTCTGGCACATTGATGTTTCTCTCCCTTTCTTTCTCCCTCCCTTCCCCTCTCTCTAAAAATAAATAAATACACTTTAAAAATATATTTAAAAAAAAAAAAGTTCTATCAAAATTAATCAACTTCCAGACAGAAAAAGCCTGGATCCTGATTCCTCATACTTCAACACTACGATCAAATCATTCCTCAAGGCCATAGTATAACATCTATAAGTTTCTTGACTTTCAATAAGGGTGACAAGGTATTTAATGAAGAAGGAATAATCTTTTTACAAATAGTGCTGGAACAACTACATAGCCATTGGCAGAAAAAAATAAAAAGAACTTCAAATCTAAATTTACACCATACGGAAATATTACCTCAAAATGGATGATATACCTTAATGTAAGAGCTAAAACTATAAAGCTTTTAGAGAAAAACAAAGATGAAAATCTTTGTGACCCTGTATAATGCAAGAATTTCCTAGATAAGACACAAAAACATGAACAAAAAAGAAAAAATTCATAAAATGAATTCCATCAAAATTAAAAAGCCTCTGTATTTTAAATAACACCATTAAGAAAAAGAAATGGTAAGCCATATCCCAGAAGAAAATATTTATTTTATATATACACACACTCACACATACACACACACCCCTGACAAAGGACCAAAGGACTAGCATCTATATATGCGTGTGTGTGTGTGAGAGTATGTATGTGTGTGTATAAAATTCAGTAATAAGCCCCGGCTGGTGTAGCTCAGTGGACTGAGAGTGGGCTGGGAACCAGAGGATCCCGGTTCGATTCCCAGTCGGGGCATATGCCTGGGTTGCAGGCCAGGTCCCCAGTGAGGGCCATGTGAGAGGCAACCATACATTACTGTTTCTCTCCCTCTCTTTCTCCCTCCCTTCTCCTCTCTCTAAAAATAAATAAACAAAAGCTTAAAAAAAACCATTTATTAAAAAAAAAAATTCAGTAATAAGAAAAAAACAATCCAAATATAATGCACAAAAGATTTAAATACTTTGCCAAAGAATATAAATAAATGACCTATGAACACATGAGGAAGATTCACAAGGAAACTTTTTGTGATAATGGAAATTTTCTATATATTGATGGAGGTATTAGTTATACATGTGTATAGAATTGTCAAAATTCATCTACCTATATACTTAAGATCTATGCATTTAACTTCATAAAAACTGTAACTAATAAAAATACTCCATAATGCTTAGTGTTAGCAAAAATGAAATTTGTTGTCTATGAAGTGGTATGTTAATCAAGTACAACTAGGCAATTCATATCAAGTTTGATTGAGCAATTTCACTTCTAGGAATATATTGCAAGGAAACTGTCAGACATATGAGGGAAACTATCAGTACATATGAGGGTATTCACCACACCACTGTTTTGCTTATAATAAATATAGAAAAAGTTAAAAGAGCTTAAATGTGCATCACTAGAGGTTTATTTAAATAAATTATGATACATCTTACAATGGAACACTACTCAGTTGATTCAAAAAACTGTAACCTGGGTTCCTGAGGTAAAACTGGTACTGACACTACATATTACTGAAACCGGAGGTCCCTCAGGACCCAGCCCCTGGTACCTGGATGTCATGCTTTCATAAAAATAGCTAGCAGTGAACGTGAACTATGAGAGTGGCAACTCTAACCTTACTTCCCAGCTATAGCATTACCATGCCAAAGGTCTGGGCAGCAATAGCTCCACTGCAGCAGTAGAACAAGATCTAAAATAGGAAGGTTCAGCAACAACACATGGCAATAAATGAAAAAGGCCCGTGCTGACAGACTGAATCCTGAATGCTCCTGAAAATATATATAATTTTTTTAACTTTTATGTATTTTTCTCTCATCCATAGGTTTCAAAAATTTTAAGATGTGTGATCCAAAACAGTTTAAGTGGTGTGTGTGTGTGTGTATGCATGCTTACACATAAACATAAGAGAAAACAAAGACTAAAAGGAAATATACCAAAATGCCACACAAAAGTGATAGTATACGATTATGAGTGGCTCTCTCCATTCTTGCTTCTATGTGATTTTCTTTTTTCCAATAATATCTATGTATTGTTCACGTATTAAATAATTATATTTTTGAAATATAATTAATAGTAGTAATCTCGGAAGAAACAGGCTAAACCTAACTATGGTTTTCATTTGTATCTTTGCCTTTAAGGTTTTAATAAAAAGGAAGAAAAGGATAAGAATTCTAGGATTTTGACTAGCACAGGAAAAAAGAGAGAAAACATTATGAAGTTATTTGAAAAGCAACATTTTGAACTTAGCTAATCAATTAATGTAATGAGACAAAAATACTTGGAGAGAATCAAAATCCAGATAATAAAAGATTTTTTAAAGGAAATTATTAAGATAAAAAGAAAAACCCAGATACGAGGCATACAATTTTAAAGACATCAAATCAAAAGCATGGCTTGAATAAAGTAAATGATTCCAAAACTTCACTGTGACCATTTGTTTCTATTTCCTTTCCATCGAACCTTCATACCAGTTGCTAAGCAATATCTGCCTAAGTGCTGGACTATTATACTTCCTAACTAGGAATGCTGGGTCATTACATTTCCAGACTAAGTAAGAGATTTGGCATCGGTTACATTTCCTGACTGACTAGGAATGCAAGGGCCTCATTATACTTTCTAACTTAGTTGGAATTCTGGACTTCATTTCACTTACTGACCAAAAATGTAAGATCCTGTTAAACTTGTCTAAATATATTGAGCCTTGTTGCCCTAAAGAGGAGTACTGGGTCCAGATACACTGACTAACTTGCACTGAGCCTCATTACACTCACTAAAAGTACTTAACCCTTTCACATTGACTAACCAGAACCAATACTTTCATTCTGATATAAATATGTAGATTCCATCCAAATGGTGAAAGGCAGGTAAGTACAAAAAGAACTGAGGATCTGAGTAATGCTTTTTTCAGAACAATTATGAGTTCCTCCATGTTTCTTCACTGACAAGCATTATACAGCTTGTCATTTGAGGTCTATTGTAAGAGAACACTATTTTAATCTAAATCAATATAATTTTACATCATTCTTAAGCATGTATTTAAATATTTCATGCATTAATTAGAAAATCATTTCTGGGTTATAAATTATCAAATTGAATGTTCCTGATACACACAAACTCCTCATCTATATAATCCTACAAAATCAGGCCCCCATCTCTTGTTCTGGCTTCTCTAAGCATTCCTCCTCCTTTGCTCACAGCACTCAAGCCACATCGGACTTCTACATCTTCCTCAAATTTAGGTTGGTTTTCACCTCAGGGTCTTTGCATTTGCTCTTCTTTCTGTTTCTACAATGCCTTTTCCTTAGATCTTTACATGGCTGGCTCCTCATTCTCAGGCAGAAGCGAAAATGCTACCCCATAAAATAACCTTTACCTGAATCCACAATATAAAATTAACCATCTCTATCTTCAGTCCTGTTGGTTTTATTCATGGTATTTATCATTTTCTAAAATTATACTGTATATTTATAAATTTACTTGCAGATAACAGGGCTCCCATCTACCCAAGACTATCAGTTCCAATAAGACATGGACATTATTTATCTTGTTCACTGTTATATTCCCAGTATCTAGAAAAGTGCTGGCTCACAATAGGCATTCAATATAATATTTTAATTAATGAATAAGTGAAAATTTAAATTCATTTTGGAATTACATATTAGCTTTAGAACATCATGCCAGGTGTCAGGAGTAGAGATGTTACCAATGCCATTTGCATTTATCTAAAACCATAATTTATTGCTCCAACACGCTAGTGATCACAACTGATTTAAACATACTTTGAAATAATATTGTTACAATGAGAGTGCCCTGGCTGGCGTAGCTCAGTGGATTGCGCTCAGGCTGTGAACCAAAGGGTCACCGGTTCAATTCCCAGTCAAGGCACATGCCTGGGTTGCAGGCCAGGTGCCCAGTGGGCTCTGCCCTGTGTGGAAACACCACACATTGATGTTTCCCTCCCTCTCTTTCTCCTTCCCTTCCTTTCTGTCAAACAACAAATAAATAAAATCTTTAAAAAAAAAAAAAGAAAGAATATTGTTACAATGAGAAATATATGTCCACTGGTAAGTATTCAAAAGCAATTATGTCATTTTTCCTGCTAAATTGGATATGATCTCATAAACCTTAACACACTTCTTAAGGCAGACACTATCAATTGCCTTTGCTGATAGTGGGGAAAAAAAAGTTGAACAGAGTTGGCTTATATGCTAAAAACTGTCTGCCATCTCTAGTACAGTGGAATCTGAATCTAGAGTCAGAAGAACTAGACTTCCAAGTTTGGGCCCCATAGCAGTGTCAATAATAATGATGGAATCCAGTCAAGAAATATACACAGGATCTGAAAGACAGCGTAAAGGTAGCAAAATCAATGATTCATAGATTCTAGTGTGCTAAAAGGATTCTCCAAGTCAGGTTATTAATAGGGGATAATATGGGTGTGGGCAAGAGGGATGCTTGAAATTAAAATTACAAAGGAGCCCTAGCCAATGTGGCACGGTTGGTTGGAGTGTTGTCCTGTAAACCAAAGGGTCACAGGTTGGATTCCTGGTCAGAGCATATGCCTAGATTGCAGGCTCAGTCCCTGGTCATTCCCTACCCAGTCAGGGTATGAGTAAGAGGCAACCGATAGATGTTTCTCTCTCACATAGATGAGATTTCTCTCTGTCACAGATGTTTCCCTCCCTCCCTCTCTCTACCTCTCTTTCCCGCTCTCTAAAATCAGTACGTATGTCCTCAGGTGAGGATAAAAAACAAAGTTGGTGAGACTTCCGCGAAACTGAAGTAAACAGTGGCTGCCTAACTATCATCCAGTATTTCCATCTATGTCATTTATCAATTTATTAACTCTGGCATTCAAATGCACATTTCAATTATGTAATGTTATTTGTTTTAAATCCTTTAAATATCTCTTTTAAAGTGACCACAATGTTAAGTTTTCTCAGTAGAGAGAACTGGAAGAACACTGCAGAGGGAAAAGGCACTCCTGCAGTTTCTGGCTGTAGCATGCAAGCCAGCAGTGTGGGAGGGAGGACACCCAATGGAGTTCTACCCTAGTCATGGACCCAGAACACGCTCCCTCTGCAACTTCTGCAGCCTTGGCCTAGTGATAATTTTTCCATGGCCCTCTCAACATGGAAACCAGTGTCTAAAAGTTTCCTGCCCAATCACCAGTTCCCTGACTCCCTCTACAAGCCCCTGTGCACAGCGTTCCTATGGCCAGAGAGTTCATACCACGCTGCTACTCCTTCTAAAAGGCCCCTACCCTCCAAAAGCAGCCTGTCTGTTCCCAAAGGATCCCCAATTCCATTCAAGCCCCCTGCACACTAACACTACTGATTGCTGACTTGTTCCCACATCTGTACACCTGAGGGTGCAAATTACTTGCCCAGTGACTACTTCTCCAACAAGTCTTAGTTTCTTCTAATTTGTCCTTCCTTAGATACTCTCCCTCAGTCCTAGGGTACAAGACAGTTTCCTCATATCTCATCATAGTTAACAATTTATATTAAACTTCACCTGTTTAACCTACTGTATGGTTTTCCATATTCTGATTAGACCCAAACTGTTAAAACATCCAAAGCAATACTAAACAAGGGGAAAATAAAGCTGAACAAAAATCATGCCCTCATCATGACTTGCAGAAAGAGAATGCTGAAACTTCTAAATAATTGTAAATAAGTAAAAATATTACCAAATCTCATCACATGGCCTCTCCTGATACCATCCCGAAACCACACAGACAGATCCAAAAATATTGAAAAGAAGGCAGACAAGGGAAGCTAGAGAATTAAATTGCTCTAAAACTATTGCCTGAGAGCCTAAGTCCTTTCTATTTGAAAACACTAAAAAGCATATAAACAGATCATAGCAAAGATCACAGGAAAGGGACTTCAAAAAGCACAATGTAAAGGAATGGGCATGAATTTAAAGGGGCAGTCTAAGAAACACATAGCTTCTGCAGAGAGAAAAATAAGAAAAAAAAAGTGAAAAGATCCTGTTAACAATGGAGTAGTAATGGGAAGAAGAATCAAAACAGAAAATTTTAGGGTCTTATAAGACAAAACAAGAACCATAAAGTCAAAGCACTCATTACTCCTCACTACCCCTTCCCCCTCCTCCCCGCCCCACACACCAAAACAAACCAAAAAAACCTAGCTACTGCATTTGAACTTAGCCAAACTGACAGAAGAGGCGCCATTAAATGAAAATCTTGTAAATCACAGCATTACCATAAAAATGAACATACAAACCGAACAAAAAATATGTAAGAACTACTGCAAAAAAATCAGAAAATGAAATTTCATACATTTCTACTCGGAAAATTCCCTCCCAAAAATAACTATGAAGCAGGAAAAAACTGTAAATCAATACTCCAAACTTTATACTTAAATATACTTAAATAAGCATTTCAGGATTATAAAAACCAACTTAGAGAATTACAAAACTATGAACAACAACAATACAAAAGGCAAGAAGAAATAAAAGATGTTGATGATACTCAGGGAAAAAAAAAGGAAAATTCTTAAAAATGAAGAATAGCCCTGGCTGGTGTAGCTCAGTGGATTGAGTGTGGGCCAGGAACCAGACGGTCCCGGTTCGATTCCCGGTCAGGGCACATGCCTGGGTTGCGGTCCGGGTCCCTGGTGGGGGCCATGCGAGAGGCAACCATACATTGCTGTTTCTCCCTCTCTGTCTCCCTTCCTTCTCCTCTCTCTAAAAATAAATAAATTCTTTACAAAAAAAATGAAGAATAAATCACAAGGTGCACAAGGGAAAATATCTAGTCAACACCCTAAATACAAGGTATCACAAGAGAAAACTGAAGGCTTTGGTGTATTGAGCAAAGTCATAAAAGAAATAAATTCAAACCCAATCCAACTCAAAATAAGATCAATTCAAACACCTATATTAAAGTCTTAGCATAAAGAGAAGCATGCCCATTTCCAGACATAAAAATTATTTAACTTAGTCTCTACCAGTCTAAAGAAAAAGCCCAACCTTCAAGAACAACCACCAAAAAAATTGCAAAGCATATCAAAAGGCCATAAAAAGCACATTTGTAAGTGACAAGCAATTACCAGAAACAGACTCAGGTAGGATCCAGACGTTAGACTTGGCAGGGAATTTTAATGACTATGACTAATAGGTTAAAGGCTCTAGTAGGAAAAATGGACAACACATAAGACCAAATGGGTAGTTTCAGCAGAGAAATAGAAACTATGCTAGAAATAATAAACAATAATAGAGATAAAGAATGTCTTCTACATACTTATCAGCAGAACTGACACAGTCAAGGAAAGAATCAGAGAACCTGAAGATAGGACTACAGAAATTACTAAAACCTGAAACATATAGTAGGAAAAAAGATGTGGAAAAAAACAACAGAAAATCGAAAAGGTGTAAGACAAAATAAAACTCTTTAATATAGTATACATAGCCAGAAATACAGAAGAGAACTAGAAAAGAACAGATAAAAATAATAACCAAGAATTTTCAAAACCAATTAAAGAGAGGTGGTAGTTTGCACAACACTGTGAATATACTAAATACCAATGAACTCTCCACTTTAAAATGGTTAGTTGTATGTTATATGAATTTAGTCTCAATATTTAAAAAATCTTCAAAACCACAGATCCAAGAACACCAAGCAAGTCTACGCATGCCACACGCACTCTAAGGCAGATCATATTCAAACTGCTGAGAAACAAACACAGAAAGAAAATACTGAAAGCAGACAGAGGGGGTAAAAAGATTACATTCAGATGAACAAATATAAGACTAGCAACAGATTTCTCTCCAGAAACCATGTGAGCCAGAAGATAACACAGTGACATCATTACAGTGCTAGAGGAAAACTAATCCCCCAAAAAACTCAACCCAAACTTCCACATCCATTGAAGGATCTTTCAAAAATGAAGAAGAATTTTCTCAGACACACAAAAAACTGTGAGAATTTACTGAAAGAAATCCTACCCTACAAGAACTATTAAAGAAAGTAGTTTCAGGCAGAAGGAATATGATACCAGAAAAAAACATAAATTTATACCAAGAAATGAAACAAAAGAAAGTAAAATAAAATTATTTCTGGCTCACATTTCATTTCTCTAAAAGATAACTATCTGAAGCAAAAAAAAAAAAAAAAAACAGCAAAATACTGTGTTTACAGAACATGCAAAACTAAAATACATGCCAACAATAGTACAAAATGGGTGAGAAGAAATGGAACTACTAAAAAGCTGTAGGGCGGACTTCCTAAGATGGCGGCATAGGTGAATGCACCGTACCGCCTCGCACAACCAAACAAGGAAAAAAGTCAGAAATCTACACATCCAAAAACAGCCAGATCTGACAGAAAATCACATTGAGAGGAAGTCTGACACCCAAGGAATTAAAGAAGATACATTCATCTAGTTTGGTGAGCTGGAAGGTGTGGGCAGAGGGAGAGCGCTCAGCGACCCCGCAGCGAGCAGGTAAGCAGAGGGCAGGTCCGCGGTTGGAGGGGCGGTCCCCGCGGGGCTGCAGCACACCCAGACGGGGCCCCAGCTGAAGCGTGGTCTGCGACTGGTGGACTGGGCAGGTCTGCATTCGCGTGCAGAGAAACCGGGAAAGAAAGCAGTGTGCAACCCACTGGCGCAGAGTGAGAGCGCCTGTGAGGGGGGGAGTCTGCAGCAGGAGGAACTCCCGGCCTCAAAGGAAAGTTCGCTGGGGAGACCCGCAGGGGATTGGAGCTGTGTAGCCTGTCCAGCGACCCCAGAGCAACCCCTGGAGCCAGCGCAGAGGGGCCCCAATTGCTTGCAGGAGGCAGTGTGGGTGCGGAGAGCGGAGAAGGCGCCATTGTGCGCTCAGGTCCCGCCCCCAGAGGCTACGTCGCAGCATAACTACTGGGAACTTCCCTGCACAGGGGATCCCCAAGACTCCGCCCCCCTTACAGTAACAGGCTCACCAAGGGGGAAAAAATAAATAAATAAATAAATAAATAATTAAATAAAATGGCCCAAAGAAAGGAACAAATCAAAACCCCAGAGCTAACCGACCAAGAGATAGCCAACCTATCAGATGCACAGTTCAAATCCCTTGTAATAAGGATGCTTTCAGAATTCGACAAAAAATTAACGAACTTGCTTGAACAAATGAGGAAAGATCTACAGGGAACCAACAGAGATAAGGAAAATGGGACTCAAATCAATGGAGTGGACCAGCAGAAAGAAAAAAACATCCAACCAGAAAAGAACGAAGCAACAAGAATTCAAAAAATGGAGGAGGGACTCAGAAACCTCCAAGATATATCTGTAAACGTCCTAACATACGGATCATAGGACTGCCAGAAGGAGAAGAAGAAATCCGAGGAATTGAAAAAATACTTGAACACATAGTGATGGAGAATTTCCCGAAGCTGGCGAAGGAAATAGACTTTCGGGAAGTCCAGGAAGCTCAGAGAGTCCCAAAGAAGTTGGATCCAAAGAGGAACACACCAAGACGCATCACAATTACATTACCCAAGATTAAAAATAAGGAGAGAATCTTAGAAGCAGCAAGAGAGAAGGGAACAGTTACCTACAAAGGAATCCCCATAAGACTGTCAGCTGATTTCTCAAAGGAGACCTTGCAGGCAAGAAGGGGCTGGACAGAGGTGTTCCAAGTCATGAAAGGCAAGGACCTACATCCAAGAATACTCTATCCAGCAAAGATTTCATTTAGAATGGAAGGGCAGAGAAAGTGCTTTGCAGATAAGGTCAAGTTCAAG
>PVJI01006768.1:0-83573 GCA_004026765.1 Micronycteris hirsuta | reverse complement strand
ATTTTATTTTTATTTATTTTTTAGAGAGAGGGGAAGGGAGGGAGAGAGGGAGAGAAACAGCAATGTATGGTTGCCTCTCACATGGCCCTCATGGGGACCTGGCCCGCAACCCAGGCATGTGCCCTGACGGGGAATCGAACTGGGACCCTCTGGTTCCCAGCCCGCGCTCAATCCACTGAGCTACACCAGCCAGGGCGGGTTTATTAAGTTTTGAGCAACTATAAGTCTCCCTAAGTATCTTGGGGGAATTGGTTCCATGCTCTCATACCAAAATTCTGCCACTGCTCGAGTCCCTTACATAAAATGGTGTAATATTTGTGTATAAACTAGGCACTTCCTGACCCACGCTTTAAATCACATCTAGATTACTTATAATACCTAAGATAATGTAAATGATATGTAAATAACTGCTATACTGTATTGTTCAGGATTCAGCGTTCTGGAATTAAAACAAAAAATTGACCTGCGGTTGGTTGAATCCACGAATACAGAACCTCGATTTAGGAGGGCCAACTGTGCTATATAAGCCAGGCTCAGTGACAGGCACTGGGGACGAGCCTGTCCTCAAGGATCTGGTGTTCTCGTGGGTGGCAGGGGAACAATAAATAATTTACTAATTGGATTAGAAGTTGGTTTAGTGCTGGGGGAAAGGAATTGTGCGAGCCAAATGGGGAGCAGGAGTGCGGGTTGTTTAGTGTTAATGGGGTGATTCGGGAGGACCCACCTGAAGATGAGTAAGAGAGCTCAACAAAGCAGGTCCCTAAGGTTATTTTACTTACTTATTTTTTACTGTTGTTCAATTACAGTTGTCCTCTAAGTTTATTTTAACGAATTGAGTTTTTCAAGGAGAGCTCAAGCCTCGGGAATTGTCATGCGGGTGGGGGCGATCGGACAGGGACAAGGGCGTTTGGGGGAGCCGCCCCTCGCTGCCGGTCCCTTGCCTCAGGTTCACTACCCAGCAGGTACAATACTTGGATACCTACTAAGGGCTCTCTAATGGGCGTGGCCTCGCTCTTAGAACGGCCAGAGAGACCACACTGGAGAGGTCAGTCACCTCGAGCGGGAGGCTTCCGGGAGGTGCCGGCGCGGAGACCCGCGCAGAAGAACAGGGAAAGGCCTAGCGGGGTCTAGAAGTTGACCTCAGGAGGGCACTAGGGTGAGTGAGACAAAAATCAAGCAGCGCCAGGACTGCCCGCGGGGGGCGCGGGGGTTCTGTCCTGTAGGAGCAGCCCAGACAGGAGCTCGACAAGGAGCCATGTAAGCCAGGAGTTTCAGGAGAGCCGCGGGGCCAGAGACGCTGCAGGGGTGCAGGGGATCCGCGAGAAAGACCCGACTCCGCTAGGCGCACGCGCGCTCCAGGGGGGGGAGGGGGGAGGAGGGAGGAGCCCTACCTCGTGGTTGCGCCCGGCCCCGCGACCAAATATTTGACATTCCAGGCTTATCTGGAGGGGGGCGAGGCCCGAAAAATGACGTTTCCCCATCCCAGGCCTGATTGGCTTAGCTCTTCCGGGGGTGGGGACAAGCGACGGTCCCGGGTGGACGGTCCAGAGAGAGGCAGCCGCGCGTGGACACAAGTCTACACCCCAAGGGGAAGCGCTGGTCACCCGAAGCCTCTGGAAGAACTACTTCCCACTCCCTCCAGGCTGCCGTGTCCGGGTGCGAGTCACTTCCGTCCCAGGCGCCTCAGTCTTTATACAGCCTTCAAATGGGGACCCGCTGAAGTGTGGGTTCAGTGGGCAAGGCCTCGAAGGCTCCCTCCACTCCGGGCTCTTTCGCTGTCCGAAGATCCGGACGCAGCGCCCTGCTTTTCCGAAATCGCGAGGTGAGGCTTCCGCCTCAGTTTTGGCTCGGGCTTGGCAACCCCCCACGTCTTTGTTCCCGCCGGGATGGAGTCCCTTCTTCCCGCCGGATTCTTAATTCAGTTTCTCAGTCACATAAATGGGACAATTTGGGGAAGCCCGGGGCGGCCTGGAAATGCGCCGTAAAGGAGCCTCACCGAGATCGACGAGGCGAAAGGGTGCTGGGAGCCCTCCACGTGGGACTGTCCGAATCAGGCCGTTGGTCCCCGATGGAAGAGAGGTTTTGCCGCCCGCCAGCTCACGTTGCAAATGTGCCGCTAGTCCCCATCCGCCATCGCGCTCACATCTCTAGGCAACAGGCCCATCGTCAAAGGGGTAGGGCTGCAAAAAATGGCTGGAGTTCCCACGTGGGGTAGGGGCGAGGCTCCAGGCCCGGACCAGCCTGCTTAGCCGGGTCTAGAGGGCCGCTCTCTGGAGTTGAGGTGAGGGGTGGGGGTCTGCCTCTCCCTTCCGAAGCAGCAGCGCTAAGGCCTGTGCACCTCTCTGAACGCGCTTTGGCACCGCGGGCACTTCCTAGAGCCAGGCTAAGGTCTGGCCGTCCCACCTGTATGGACAAGCCCTGCTGTGACCTCTAATGACTCCCCACGGCTCTAATGACCTCCGGTGATCCTCCCACAGGCCTCTGGGTGATACCTGGTAACTCGTAACCGCCCCCTTTGACCTTTGGTGACTTCTGTCACCCCCAGACCGACCGTCGCGGCCCCCGCAGCCTCTGACTCCTAGTGATTTTCACAAGTGCCACGCGACCCTTAGGATTAGAGAAGGCCTCTGGTTTTGCCCTTTCCTTGGCGGAGGCGTCATGGTTGGCGGGAGGAGGAGGAGGTCGCCCTAGAAATCAGCGGGCTGGGGGAGTGGGAGTCTGGGCCCTGGGCGCGCGCCCAGGCCGGGCGTGTGAGCGCGCGCGTCCTGGGGTAGGTCGAGCGTCCTTTCCTCCATGGCTCCCAGGGCCGCCCTCGGTCACGTGGCCCGCGGGGCCCGACAGGTAACTCGCCCAGAGAGGGCTGGGGCTGGGAGCTGCCCCGCCTCGCCGGGCGCCGCGGGCGGGTCTCAGCAGCGCCCACTGCGCCAGCCGGGCCGCAGGTGCCGCCTCCGACACACCGCGTCCCGCCCAAGCCGATCCGCGTCTGCCGTCGGTCGGTGCGTGCGTGCGCCTCGTCGGTCCGCGTGTGTGTGGCCGAGCGCCCCCCGCCTCTGCGGCCATGACTCCGCCGCCACCCCAGCCACCGCCCCCGGGCCCGAACCCTGCCGCAGACTCTGCCGCCGACCCCCACCCAGAGCCTGGACCTCTGGTCGTACTGTTCGGGGCCACAGCCGGTGCACTGGGGCCGGATCTGGGCTCTGACGAGACCGACTTAATCCTGCTAGTGTGGCAAGTAGTGGAGCCGCGGAGCCGACAGGTAGTGCGGGAAGGGGGTGGCGGGGTCTCCGGCGAGCTCCAGGACCCGAGGGGTGCGGTGGTTGATCGGTTTCCCCCGCCGCTCGCAGGTGGGGACGCTGCACAAGTCACTGATTCGCGCCGAGGCGGCCGCACTGAGCCCTCAGTGCCGCGAGGCGAGTGGCCTGAGCGCCGACAGCCTGGCGCGGGCCGAGCCGCTGGACAAGGTGCTGCAGCAGGTGAGCGCCGGGGCCGGGGTGAGTGGAGACACTGCCGGACCCCAGGGACATTTCTCGGCGGGAGAGGCGGCAGGAGGCGAGGCCTGGCGCACTGCGACTAACTGGCCCGGGCGGTAGGACGGGTTCCTGTAGTTTGAAACTTTCAGCGACTCCCGCGTGTGCGTGTGTCCGCGTGGGCCGGCCATTCCTGGGGGCGTCTTACTGCTCAGCCTTCCTAGATATTGAGGGGGTGGGGACGGAGGCCGCGAGACCCTTCCCAGAGTCCCTGGCCGGCGGGGAAGCAAGGCTAAGACTGAGACGCCTCTGGGAACTTGCCCAGCCAGGTCTCCCAGAACAGTAGCCGGAAGCCGAAAGGGCCAAGGGGCCTGGGCTTGGTCATAGGTCACAGTCCCTGTCGCCTGCGTCCTCCGCCCACCCACCCGCCTGGGAGACGCGGGAGCGGGGGCGTAGGGCGGTGTCTGCCCCAGAGGCAGACGCCGCCAGGTGTAAGCTGCTCGTCTAGGCCTGCCTCGGCTGGCTGGCCAGACGTGGGCGCTGTCCGGACCCCGCCTGGAGGTTACCGACCTCCTGAGTGCCCAGACCTAGAGTTGTCCTGGCCCTGGCTGAAGCAGGAGGCTGTCCCCATTGCTGTTTTCTTTTTTGTATTTTCACCGCTGCCCCCACCCCGGGTGTGACTCTTTAGTATAGTAACTGCTTTATACGCACAAATTCTTTCCCAACGACTGTGGGGGTTCCTAGTCTGTTACAGAAGGGCTTACAGGCTAACCCTCACTTGGTGAGTGAGCTGAGGGAGAGCTGGGTTGCCTTGCTCTGCCAGTCTCAGAGCGTGAAGCTGGTGTGGGGGAGGTTCTTGGGGCTGTGCTTGGTGCTTATACCTGTTCTCTAGCGGCAAATGGAAGCTGGGGGAGGGGCTGGGCAGCTTCAAGAGTGCCACCCCCTCTGTGAACAAACAGCTCAGTGCCAGCCGGTCGATAGGGTGTGGGTCAAAGCTCATGCTGCCCCTGGCGTCCAGGTGTGGAGTTCTGTCCTTGGAATTTCTCTGCCCCTGGGTTGGTCAGACCGAGAGGCGGGGCTGCCATTGACCATGAGCCGGATGGGCCTCCGGCAGGACTGGGCCTCTCCCACCTCTCTGAGGGTGGTGCTTGGTCAGGGACAGGTTTAACCTGCTTCCCCCGCCCCCCCCCCCCCCCCCCCCCCCCCCCCCCCCCCCCCCCCCCCCCCCCCCCCCCCCCCCCCCCCCCCCCCCCGCTCGTTCCCACCTGCTTGTCCCACTCCGCCAGGTGTTTGCTCTGGCCCCACTCCAGACTCCTGGAGTGTGTGTGATGGGGGCTTGGGTGATATGTAACTGCCCCCATTTGGTCTGGAGAAGGTGATAGTGGACTGGGGGGAGAAGGGGAACACAGAGCCAGGCCCAACAGGTGTGGCCACCTACTCCCCAAACAGGGTAGGGCTGAACATCTGGCTGAACCAGCTTTGCAGTCTGTGCCCTCTTTCTTCCTGTCTGCCCAGCTGAGTCTGTCCTTCTCTCTTCCCAGTTCTCACAGCTGGTGAGTGGGGACATAGCTCTGCTGGGTGGGGGCCCCTACGTGCTCTGCACTGATGGGCAGCAGCTACTGCGACAGGTCCTGCACCCTGAGGCCTCCAGGAAGGTATGGCACTGAGGGCACAACAGGGGGTAGGGTTCCCAGGACACCCATGGTCAGGGGGTGGGCAGGGCAGCTCAGTTCCGTCCATTCATCCCCACTCACGTGTGCCCCCAGAACCTGGTGCTCCCCGACACCTTCTTCTCCTTCTACGACCTCCGCAGAGAGTTCTATGTGCAGCGCCCAAGCACCCGCCTTGCCAGGGACCTCACCGTGGCCACCATGGCACAGGGTACCTGTGACCCAGTGGGGTCAGGGAGGAGGGGCGGCAGTAGGCTGTGTCTGAGTATGTGCACTTTGGTGGGTTGGTTATATGAACGTACACAATTGGCATCATCTGCTGTTTAAGTGCCTTAAGTGCGTGTCTCTGTGTCTGTGCTGGGGCGCATTTGGAGCATGGCCTATGTCTGCATGTGTCTGGGCTGGGGGAGCTGTAAGGGCATACGTGAGCAGGGTCAAAACTAACGTGCTTGTGGGGAGTCCACGTGTGTCTACTTATGTGAGGGACTTGGGCCTCAGTGGGACCAGGCACAGTGCTCCTGCTGGTCGCCCCAGGGCCTCTCGTCCTGGGATTTGATTTCCTCATTGTTCTTTCTCTGCTCTCAGAACTGGGGCTGGAGACAGATGCCACAGAGGATGACTTTGGGGTCTGGGAAGTGAAGACAATGGTAGCTATCATTCTCCATCTGCTCGAAGAGCCCAGTGGTAAGGTTCCCCTCACCACCTGTCACCTGTTCCCTCGGGTCTGGGTGAATGCCTGCCTAGCAAATCCTCAAAGTCCCCTTCCCCACCTCTTACACTCTCTGAAAGACCATAAGGTGAAAATCCCTTTGTCACCTCCTTGTCCTCTTCAACTTTTGTTTTTTTTTTATATATTTTTTATTTACTTTCAGACAGAGGGGATGGGAGGGAGAAAGAAAGGAAGGGAGACATCAGTGTTTGAGAGATATTGGTTGCCTCTCACAAAGCACCCAGCCAGGACCTGGCCTGCAACCCAAGCACATGCCCTGACTGGGAATTGAACCGGCGACCTTTCAGTCCACAGGCCGGCGCTCAATCCACTGAGCCACACCAGCCAGGGCCAACTGTCCTCTATTCATAGACTTTGGTGGGGAGACCCCTTCCACCAGACCCTGCTGACCCCATGCCATCTCCTCTTAGGTCAATTGTTTTCGGAGCCCGAGGTGATAAAGCAGAAATATGAGACAGGACCTTGGTGAGTGCAGGGCAGGGATGGGATGGCAGCAACGGGACAGCTCTGACCCTGGGCCCTCCCCTCACAGCAGCAAGGCCGATGTGGTGGACAGTGAGACCGTGGTTCGTGCCCGTGGGCTGCCCTGGCAATCATCGGACCAGGACGTGGCTCGCTTCTTCAAAGGGCTCAACATTGCCAGGTGGGTGCAGCAGGATGGGTGGGCCCAGGAGGGCAGGCCTACCCTGGAGGTACTAACATAGCACTGGCTCTACAGGGGTGGTGTAGCACTCTGCCTCAATGCCCAGGGCCGCAGAAATGGCGAGGCCCTCATCCGCTTTGTGGACAGCGAGCAGCGGGACCTAGCGTTGCAGAGACACAAGCACCACATGGGTGTCCGCTATATCGAGGTGGGGATTTGGGCTGGGAGTGGAGCAGTGCAGAGCTGTGGCCTGCCAGGCCTGAGACCCATAGACCATCCCCACTATACCCACAGGTATATAAAGCAACAGGAGAGGAGTTTGTAAAGATCGCAGGGGGTAAGTTGTGCCCCCCAGCAGTGCCTACCTCCCCTGGTTCTTGACCCACGTCCCACTTCATCACCCCTTGCCTTTCTGCTCTCCTGTGTGCCAGGTGTGGATGGGTAGTTGGAAGGGCATGAATGAAGTCAGTTAGTGACTCCCATTCCCCCCACCAAGGCACATCACTAGAGGTGGCTCGTTTCCTGTCAAGGGAAGACCAAGTGATCCTGCGGCTTCGAGGACTGCCCTTCTCTGCTGGGCCAGCAGATGTGTTAGACTTCCTGGGGCCAGAGTGCCCAGTGACTGGGGGTGCCGACGGGCTGCTCTTTGTACGCCACCCGGACGGCCGGCCCACAGGTGATGCCTTTGCACTCTTTGCCTGTGAGGAGCTGGCACAGGCTGCCCTGCGCAGGCACAAGGGCATGCTGGGTAAGCGATACATTGAACTCTTCCGGAGCACTGCAGCCGAGGTGCAGCAGGTGAGCACCAAGGGCTCCCCCATCCCATGTGCTTTTCCAGGGTGCCCCTTCCATCACCTGTGCCCCTGCCCTCCTTGGCATGACCAGCCTGTTGCTTCCTTCCTTACTAGGTCTTGAACCGCTACGCATCCAGCCCACTCCTTCCCACGCTGACTGCCCCACTGCTGCCCATTCCCTTCCCACTGGCAGCTGGGACTGGGAGAGACTGCGTGCGCCTTCGAGGCCTGCCCTACACAGCCACCATTGAAGACATCCTGAGCTTTCTCGGGGAGGCAGCAGCTGACATCCGGCCCCATGGTGTGCACATGGTGCTCAACCAGCAGGTGAGGCTGCTGCCAGTTGGGGGACACACAATCAGGGAGGACTGTGTGGTTGGGAGTAAGGCAGTCTTGTTATCAGGAGAGACTAACTTGTAAGACGGTGTGCACAGGGTCGGCCATCGGGCGATGCCTTCATCCAGATGACATCAGCAGAGCGGGCCTTAACTGCTGCTCAGCGGTGCCATAAAAAAGTGATGAAGGAACGCTACGTGGAAGTGGTCCCTTGCTCCACGGAAGAGATGAGCCGTGTGCTAATGGGGGGCACTTTGGGCCGCAGTGGCATGTCCCCTCCACCCTGCAAGCTGCCCTGTGAGTGTCCCAGGGCTGGGGAAGAAGGAGGCAATGTGGAGCCCAGGCTGTCATCACCCTCACTTTCTACAGTGGGGACTTCTTTCTGGCTGCCCCACCCAGGGCAGTGCCAGGCTCCTTGCAGATGTGCTCTCTACTTTTGCCTCTAGGCCTCTCGCCACCAGCCTATGCCACCTTCCAGGCCACCCCAACACTCATTCCCACTGAGACAGCAGCTCTCTATCCCTCTTCGGCACTGCTCCCGGCTGCCAGGGTGCCTGCTGCCCCTACCCCTGTTGCCTACTACCCAGGGCCAGCCACTCAACTCTACATGAACTACACAGCTTACTACCCCAGGTACCCTGCTGCTGAGAGAACTGCATGGAATTGCCCCCTGTCCTGGTTTGGAGGAGGATCCTTATCCCCTTCTTGGGCCAGATAACCCAAGGTCTGTGAAATAAGGAGTGAAAAGTGTGCTGTCTACAAACTAGAATGGAGATGATGTAGAGGCTATGATTTTAGGAAGGAGGAACTGAGCTAAGCATAAGGCAGAGGCAAAGAAAGGAGGCAGATTTTGGTCTAGGCCATAGGCAGGACTAAATACTAAAACCCCGCCTTTCCTACCCTAGCCCCCCAGTCTCTCCTACCACTGTGGGCTATCTCACCACGCCCTCTGCTGCCCTGGCCTCTGCTCCTACCTCAGTGTTGTCCCAGCCAGGCACCCTGGTCCGTATGCAGGGTGTCCCATACACTGCTGGTATGAAGGATCTGCTCAGCGTCTTTCAGGCCTACCAGGTGAGCTGTGACTGGAGGGTTTAGGGACCTGGCTGAGCCTAGAGCTCCCTGCCCTAATTCTCTGTCCCTCTGCAGCTAGTCCCTGATGACTACACCAGCCTGATGCCTGTTGGTGACCCGTCTCGCACTGTGCTACAGGCCCCCAAAGAATGGGTGTGTTTGTAGGTGAGGGAGTCAGAAGGTAAGAGCTGGCTGACGTCCTCAGCTAACATGTCTCTCCTGTGTCCAGAGAAGCAGTGCCCTCAACCTGGTGGCTTCTTGCTGAAAGCACTCAGAGGAGCTCAAGCCCCAGCTCTATCTCTCACTTACTGTTCTGCTGTTCACCCCAAAGATGATGGCTGTTCCCTGCATGCAGGGCTTGGGGTGGAATGGTGCTATCCTGCTCCTGATGGCCTGACCTGGGCCTCTTGAGTAGCACCCAGAGACCCTTTGGTCGGTCCTAGATATGGCCCATGCCCACAGATGCTGTGGGGCTGACAGCCACAGCAGGCTTGACTTTTTTAAAAATGCAAGCCCTGGTGCCTTCAACGTATGACTCCTGGGAGCTTCTGAGTAAAGATCCCAATGGTGGGGGAGCAGAGAAAAAGAAAGTGCTGGCTCCAGCCCCCAGGATACTTGGACCTCAGTGGCTACATTGTGCCAGGGGCAGTCCCACCTAAGCGTGGTAGCCCGTCCGTCCAGCTTGGCACAAGGAGTATCACATGGCAGAACCACAGGCTGTTTTGATGGACTGTACTGCAGTACCCCCAAAGGACACTAGGGGGCAGGAGGCCCTCACAAAAACTCAGGCTTGACTTTTAAAGGGGACTTTGCCTACTTTTTGTGCATACCTTGGGCAGACCAGTTGTCCTGAATTCAGCAGACACCATGGAATGCCCTTTGCACCCATTAGAGGGTGCAGAACTGAAGCGTCAGAAGGAACTTGGAACTCTACCCTCTCCATGAAATATACAAAGGTTCCTGACCACATGGACTTTTTAAAAGCCGAAGTACCCCCCAGAGTGAGGGGCTCCACACCAGCCCCAAGTGGAGGAAAACTCAGGCAGATTTCAAGGAGACTGTTGACCTGTCATCGTTTATTACTTCAGCACTGTAACTGAGCAGCCTGAATTGCTGGCTCTTCCCTTTGTATTTGTGTAAGGAGCACTGTACTCCTATAAAAGGTTTTAAAATACAAAATGTACAAGAAAACACAATCCCGAGTGCTGTAAACATAACTGAGAACCAGTTCCTTAACTGAACAGCATTCATTTTTTAAAATACAATGTTTCAACTTGAGCCCATCTGAACCTTAAATATCACCATCTGTTCTGAGTATCAACGACAGTTTCATAGGCAGACCCAGCAGAACTCTGATGATAGTCACTAGCCCTGGGCAGCAGTGGCTGCACCCCAGGCAGCAGCACCACACGTGATCCTGGAGACAGCTGTTCCTTTTAAAGCCGTTTTCAGCCCTGTTTCTCTCTGCATCTCCAGTAAGCAGAAGGCTGCTCATCCCGCTTCTCAACCCAGATCTTGCATGGGCCGGAGGGGGAAGGGATTGGTGCTAGCACATACCCAGCTGCTCAGTGCTGCTACTAGAACTCAATTTGCATAGTCCAATGGATGTGTGCTTTAATACGTATGTTGCACAAAAATGTCTTTATCTACAAGGCCAAAAAATATTGACTCTTAACACCAAAGCTTTTACAAAGCTGATACAAAACTGCTTACATAGTATACAAAGCTCTATTTTAAAATTTAACTTTTATTTTAAATAGGAAAGCATTTCTAGTGCTACAGGCATCAAGGTATTTAAAAGGCATCAAATTTTGGTGCATAGCAATTCTGGATCATAGAGGCTTTTATTTTTGAGGGCAGAGCAGAGCAACCCCCAATGGATCTTGCAAGGGGAACTTTTGCAAGAAACCCATGTGAGGCAGCTACACCAGGGGCAAGAGGGTGGAGGCAAGTCTGACCAGCTCTTTGGAACTTCATCTTGGGGGCCAGTCCCCCACAACCTCCGAAGGAAGCTGTGGGCTTCCAACCACAGCCCTGAAAAATCTATCAACACTGACACAAAACTCACTTTTAAAGGAAATATGAAAACAGTCCAAGAGGGACCAGAGTGATTTTAACTAACTTTAAGGGAAAAATCTAGACCATCATGGTTTAAAAGAAAAAGGAAAAAAAAAGACCACATTCACTCACCCTGGGTCAAGAGCTCCTACCTGGCTGACTCCAGGTGCTGGGCAATGAGCTGGCTCCCTCTGCCCAGGACTCACTTGGCCTTAGTAGAGAATCCTGGCATCTAAGACACAATCCCCTGGAATAACAGCATCAAACCTTCAACCAGCCCAGCATACTGTCTCATGTGTAGGCACTCAAAAAATGTGCTTTCTGAATAAATGAAAGTTTATCATTTCATCTGAAAACATACTGCAAACTTCAGAAACTTTGAAATAGGCCCAGGCCTCGGGCCAGGTAATTTATTCCATTAATGGGAGGGGTAAGGGTGGAGCTTGAAAAAAAGCACCCGCGGCAGGCACCTCCTTTGGTAGACGGCAGGCTGGAGTTTGCTGCTGGCCCCTGCCTTGAGTGCCAGCCTCTCCTGCAGCAGCACCATGGCGTCTTTGGTCTGGAGGGTCAAGTCTGATGCTACCTCATTTTTGGATTTGCCTCAAAGCCTTTTTGGGAAAAGGCGGGTTTTCAGGCCATGCAGATGGAACAGGGTAGGCCAGAATCATCTGAGGCTGTAAACAGAATGAGGGATAAGCCTTCCATGCCAGTATGAATCTTATAAACTTGCCAGCTAGAGCCTGCATTTTCTCTGCTCCTGTTCTGAAGCATAAGCTCATCTGTGCTTAGCTCCTGACACAGCCTGGCCTGGAGATGAGTTAGAACCAGTAAAGTTGCTTAAACCATCCTGAAACTGGCTTCAAAGGTTGCAGAGTAGCCAAACGCTGATGCTCCCACTTGGAAAAGGGCACAAAGGGGAAGAGCACTTGTTTGTAGGATGGCAGGAAATTAAAACTACCAAACTAAAACTTCACCTTTCAAAGTCACCTTATAAGTAGCTATCTTACCTAAGGCCCTGAGGGGAAAAAAGCAATTTCAGCATGGAGGCAGAATGGAGAGACTGCAGGAAAATTACCTAGAAAGTTACAAAAAGGCTATGCTCTGGAATGTCATTTTATATTCCAATACTTCAATGATTGGAATGGTCTCTTCTCATTTTATCTAACAGTTTACTTTTATAAAGAGGTATAAGCTACATTTGGCTTTATTTCCTATGAATCTATGAAAGGCTTCAGGACACATGCTGGGTTTCTGAGGCATAGGTGTGGGCTTGGGAGAATTTCTGTCTTTTATGTTTGCCTCTGGAAGGTTTTATCAAAAGTTTCTATTTCAAAAATGTCATTAAAGCGAAAGGGTCTTTCAAATGACCATAAAGCAGTACAAATCACCAGTCCTAGCTAAGCAACCATGTCACCTGAAAAAGCAGCACCTCTGAAAGGAAGAGCCTGCTGCATTCACACTCAAAGCACCCATCATATAAAAGTATCCTATTCAAAAATAAAAAGCAAAGCTCAGTTCCCCAAAGCTCAAACAATCTATGCTGCTCCTGTTTTTTTACAAAATCTACCCAGGCCTGAGGTGGAGGAACGCTGCTTTCCCCACAAACTGTGACCTCCAATGCCTGCTGCCAGTCCCAAAGGCCGCAGAGTTGGAACCCAAGGTCCAAGGAGAGAGACGTGCTGAGAAGTATATGGTGGTGGTGGACGCGAGGTTGCAGCAAGCACTGTCAGAGCCCGTCAGATCTTCCTGAATCCAGGGAATGGGGACCAGGGAGGGGAGCCTGCCTGCTCACCCCTGTTCCTTGGGAAACAGAAACCTGGGACATGTCTCTTCCAATGATCTCGTTCACTGGAAAAAGAAAAAAGGGAAAGTGATTAGTGACCTCTGCAGGACTGCTCATATGATGCTCAATACCAAGTCTACCTCAAAGACATTTTTTTCCCTTGCCATGGCTTTCTATGAAGGTAAAGGCAGTGTTTGAAACCTGCTTCTCAGCTGAATGGAAATACTCCATAAGCTTTTCCAGACCCCTCTTTTCTCCCTTTCACAGTCCAGTTTGGGTTGGGAAGGGGGTCACTCTCACTCTAAAGGCTCATGCTCTAGAGCACGGAAGAGTATACTTTTGAAATGTGTTCACATTAACCTAACTTCTCCTTAATTTGCATCCCTGTAGGAGAGTTTTCCCTTCCTGATCTTGCAGTACACCCCATATTGAAGTGAATGAAATGAATGCTTTGGTGAGAGTAAACCACTGGGATTTGGGGGTTAGTTTGTTACCCCATGCTAATGAAAGCATCCTTTAATTACACGGAGGCATTTGTATTGTTTCTGATCCTTTTTGATCACAGGCCCTTGCTTTTCTGTTGGTTTCCATGACTGGGAGCACAGTGCTCTGTGAGGTCCGGTGCAAAGAATTTCAGTCTCACGGAACCAATGCAGAAGGGAGCACCCCACTTAAGGACCTTTAGTTCTCTAACCATGAGAACTCTTTGCTTTGCCTTATAAACTAAAGATTCTATACTGATTCCACTCCTAGGCATATACTCAAAGAACTGAAAACATATATCCACATAAAAACTTGTCCTCAGATAGTCATAGGAGCATTACTCGTAACAGCCCCAATGGAAGCCCAAATGTCTACAAAGTGATGACTAGATAAAGAAAATGTGGCCAATCCATGACAAGACATCATTCAGCCATAAAGAGGAATGATGTTCTAAAGCTGCTACAACATGGATGGACTTTGAAAACATTATGCTAAGTGAAAGAAGCCAGACACAAAAGGCCATCAGCTGTTTGATTCCATTTGCAGAAATGGCTACTAGCATACAGACAGAAAAAAGATAGGTAGTTGCCAGTAGTTATGGGAGTGACTGCTAATGGACATGAAGTTTCTTTTTAGAATAACAAAAATGTTGTAAATACAGTAGAAAAATAAAAGCTCAGTCAACAAAAAAATAAAGGTGCTATCAGCATTATTTAATTAAGGGTTTATAAGGTCAGTACAAGTAAAAAATACTAAATGAAAACAATATAAAATTAGTGGTGATGGTTGTACAACTATATAAATATACTAAAACCACTGAATTATATACTTTTAAGACTGTTGTAAACAAAAATAGGGCAAGACAAAAAAATTTCTATACTTAGAATTTGACACATAATCATGTAGCAAAGGAGATACTAACAATCATATTTTAAGATCTTTTAAGTATTAACACCTAATTATTTTGTAGTTTAGGTAGATAAAAATTCAAATTCATACTCATGGCTGTAAGGAAAGGGGAACTAACATTTAATCATTCCACAAATATTTACTGAGCATCTATGGGTTAGACTTTACATTGAAATTTTGCATCTTACTTCAATTCATCTCCACAACATTTTAAGATCACTACTACTCCACTTTACAGATGAGTTAATTGAGTCTTTGCAAGTTCACATAATTTGCTTAGTAAATGGTCGAGTTAGTGTCAAAACACCTGTCACGTTTTGGAGGCCAAAAGACTATAGAGTAGCAGGGAAATCATTTAGACAAAGAAAATGCAAAGGACCTGGACAAACGTGAGACCGGGAGAGGGAGAATGAGTGTAACGTGGTGATGGTAAGAAGAGGGAGAGTGGAAAGAAGGATTTATTGCCGCCCCCAAGGTTTTGAGTCTAGAAAAAATGGTGCTCTCACCACTGGAAAAAAGCTGAGGAAGAATTTAAGAGGAGGAAGGTGGTAGGTAGGTTAGGTCTGGAACAGGAAATTAGAACACCCAAATGGAAAAATCCTCTGGGCAAGGGACTACAGTGAATGGTCAAAGCAATGAGATTCAGGTACCTTCATGCTAGAGATCTGGAAGAATGGGAGAAGTTTTATAGTTTCACCAAAGAGTAGAAGGCTGAAAATAATGAGTAGGAGTAGCATTGTGCCCTGATAAGAAGACAGGACCTGGGAAATCACATATGTAAGCAAAAGAGTAGGCTAGAAATTAGGTTTGATTTGAAAACAAGTTACTTTCCATATATAAGATTTCTTTATACAATTTCTTTTTACAATTTTGGTATTAAAGTAATAAAATCTCAAGTGTAGAAGTCCATGGTTTTATGTCGACCTTTTTTTTACTTTTTAAAAAATATTTTATTTACTTATTTTTTAGAGAGGGTGAAGGGAGAAAAGGGGGGGAAAACGTGTGAGAGAAACATCAATCAGTTGCCTTCCGCATGCATCTACCCTAACCAGGAATCGAACCAGTGACCTTTTGGCTCACAGGCCAGTGCTCAATCAACTGAGCCACACCAGCCAGGGCTGACCAACAAATTTTTCATTGGCAGCACTCAGAAGGGCAAAGAAATGAAGGAGGAAGATTTGGTTTGACTGTGGTTAGTATTTAATGTAGAAAGGTGAAGAAGAAGGGACTAGAAGCTAAAGAAATCAAATTACAAAATAATAATAATCAGTGTTGATGAGCTAATAATCACTGATTGAAACCAACTTTTTCCTTTTTTTTAATTTATTTTTTAATTTAATCATTGTATTTTTCCCATTACCATTTATTCCCCTTATACCCACCTCCCTCTGAGACCAACTTTTGAAGATCACTGATACAGACCTATGAAAGTCTTTGTCAGAGGGAGACAAATTTACTTTTTAAGTAAATCTTCGAGAGTAGGATTATCGACTATTCGTGGTGGTTTGCAAAGAAGGATGGAATTAATCAAAACATATTCCTGACTGTAGAAATAACTCCCAGTTATGGAATGCAACAGTTTCTATGCACAGGAAAAATTACAAGGATGTGCAGGACAACACGTTTTGTCTTCAGTTTTCTCCCAGGTATAATGGAGATGTTGCTGCTGTTGTTGTTAAAACCTCATATATAGTGAGAATATAAAGGGGACATAAATAATCAAGGCAGCCCTTGGCACCTGTTATTCCAACCCACAGAATAAATAAACAATGTTTTCAGTGTGGACTCTATGGATCTATCGGCTAGGCCCAGGCTAAGAGGGAGCACATCTGAGCACAGCCTCTAGCATTACTCATCACATTAGGTTACCAGGAGGCGTTGTGATCTGTCTCTCAAACAGGCTGTGAGCTCTGGAAGGTCAAGGGCCTGATTACTGAGAAAACATCAATTTCTGATGGCTAAATAAATGGATCCTAATTTGATATAATTACTTGGAAGCTATTTGGAAATAGTACACTGAAAGTTCATTAGGTGTTAGGATAGGAAGGGGACCAGAGAATGTTATTGAGACTGACACAGGACATCTGATTTTGATTTTGACAGTGTCTATTTTAGATAGGTTTCACAGCAGTGGCAAAAAGCCAAATAGAAAAGTACCCAGCTCACATTCAAGTCACCTTTTCCTATCACTTATCCCTTCCAAAGATGGTAATTTCAGAGATGGTCCAGGCAGCCATGCAACACACCTTTTTTAATTCTTAGCTCACTGTTCAAGTTTTAAAACTATAGAGTGATTAGAAATGATGCTTTATCGTCACCAAAAACCACATGATTGTTTTCCTGTTTTGTTTTTTTGTTGTTTTTTTTTTAGATTTTATTTATTTATTTTTAGACAGAAGGGAATGGAGCGAGAAAGAGATGGGGAGAAACATCAATGCGTGGTTGCATCTCATGTGGCCCTCCTGGGGGACCTAGCCTGCACCTGAGGCATGTGCCCTGACTGGGAATCGAACTGGTGACCCTTTGATTCGGAGCCCGCGCTCAATCCACTGAGCTACAGAATCCACAGAAGCCAGGGCTCCTGTGTTGTTGTTTTTTAAAAATATATGTTGCTGAGAAGTATTTTGAGAATGAGTGTTTTCTTTATTTTTTAAAGATTTTATTTACTTATTTTGAGAGAGAGGGGAAGGGAGGGAGAAAGAGAAACACCAGTGTGCAAGAGATACATTGAATACATGGATCAATTACCTCTCACATGCCCCCAACTGGGAACCTGGCCCATAACCCAGGCATGTGCCCTCATCGGGAACTGAACCAGCAATCTTTTGGTTCACAGGCCAGCACTCAATCCACTGAGTCATACCAGCCATGCCTCTCCTGTGTTTGTATGAGGAAGTCAATGCTTACATTTTCTTGAGGATGAGGGTCTGTATCAAGCATTATCTACCACTTATCAAGTACACTTTGATAAGTATGAACCCATCGTTTTCTGAAGTAGCCAAGTGTTGTCATTTAAGCAAAAGCCTGATTGAAGCTGTGTTATTTCTGCTCCTTACCAAAATCCTGCTGTTCTTTTTGCCCAGTGTGCCTAACCTCACTTAGCTGAAGACACCTGGAAAGTTCTTGACAGTTTAGGGTTTATTTTTTTGAGAGTACATTTATTAAAGCTGGGGACAGTGAAACAAGGAAGGGTCTAGGAGAGAAGAAGCAAAGGAGAGAGCCTAGGCAGGGCTGCTGTCTGCTCACTGGAAAGTCAGAGTAAAGGGGGCCTTGGAGACAGTTCATGGGCTTAACGCAGGACAAGCTGTCACTGCCCATTGCTCCCCTGGTTGCAAGTCTCATGGGGACTGTTAAGAGTTTAGAAGAAAGATAATTCACTCAAAAAGGAGATTTACGTGGCCATGCCCCAAAGAGGACACACCAATAGCCTAGGGTTTTAAGGCTACAATAAAGCCAAGATTTTACACAAAAAGCACTCAAGCTGACTATACTCAGATATACTTTATTCATATTAATATTAATGTACAACAGCTAGTGGATTTAAATTCCTGTAGGGCAGGGACCTGCCTTGTCTATCTTTGTTCTTCACTGCATCCTAATGCTTGGTACATATTAAGTGCTGAGTGAAATTACTTGCCAATTGAATCTTTAATATAATTTGGGGACTTGGAAAAAACAACAAAAACTGTTCTCAAATAATCACTGCAGGTGAATAAAGAATATGAATTCTAGGACAGGGTGTCAGAACTGTAACAAAGTGGTCCTTTTACTGTCCTTGTGCGGTAACTGGACTGAGTCAGTGTGGTAAGTCAGTCCAATGTGCCCTTTACCCCTCATGTCTCCCTTAAGCTGGGGCTCTAGGCTTGGGCTACTACCTCCAGCTAAAGTCTGAGAGTCAATTTAAGTAAGTCAAAATTACTACTGGTAAATAAATCAATGATGTAATTTATACTATAAACCATTAGCAATCTTAGTAATTTTAACACAAGTCATTTCTTAAAAATGTTAATGCTTGCAATTTCATTTTTCACTTCCTTTTGAATATACTTATACACAAATTTATTGATTTATTTATTGATTTGTTTAAACCCTAGCCCACAAAGTATGTGAGGCGGCTTTACTTATTTTTACCAATTTAAGATAGGAACATAAAAAGCTGTTTATGCCCCTACTGTACAATATTACCATTTCTCCCTTTAAAGAGTAAAGCGAATTAAAAGCCTAGAACAAGAGTCAACACCCCTTGACACCTGAGCTAACAGTTTATGTAGGTCACAGCATTTGGCCCACTTGTGGCAACCACCATCCTCGACTCCCACTACCCCGACACCTGCATTGCTTGCGCCACCACAACAGAAGTATCAGCAATATTTGTTGTAGGAAAAAAAGGGTTTTAATTCAGGAAATGTTCAAATCAGCGGTCCACTGGAAAGCAATTTCTACACACAAGAATGAGGTATCTGAGTAATGACAGACCTCTAATTTAGAGCTATTTCCAATGCTTAAGGATTCATCAGAGCTGACAGGTGTGGGACGGTACGAAGTCTCACCACCAGGGGAAGAGGAGCAGTGTAACCCAGAAGGATGCACACTGCCATGCACACAAAAGTCCCACGGGCCTTTATAACTAGCAACTGGGCATCTTGAGCATTTTTATAAAGGATTTTAGGGCATAATTAGACTACATTTATATATGTTATTTCATCTTAAAGTTGCAATGAACATTCAAACTTTGGCAAATTTTTCTTCTCTTCCCATCTCCCTTCACGGAGATGTTGTGTTTTATAAAATGAAGGCTATATGTAGGTGTGGTCATTTTTTGAATTTCACTTGAAGAAATGAGAAATTTGGAAGTAATAATTTTAAATGGATGAGAAATCTAGTATTACTTTTCAGTTTACAACTCTATAGCATAGTTTTGCTAAGATTTACTTTTTAGGTTATTTGATAAGTTATCAGAAGACCATCTAAATACATGAAATACTTGATTCATCTATTTATGGCATGAGCTGAAGAATTAATTTGCATTTATCAAAATCTAATGAATTTGCCTTCACAAGCTTAAGACAAAAACAAGTTCCTGAAAATTCAGAAGGTAACTGCTACCTGCTCTCATTCATTCTTCTCAGGTAACTGAGTTTACCTCATCACATGGCTGCTCAGCTACAGACTGCATTTCCCGGCTTTCCCTTTATAGCTAGATAAGGCCATGTAATTTGTTTTATCCAATGAAATAGAAGCAAAAAGTGATGAGTGCATCTTCCTTATAACTTGTTTGATAGCCTTTTCCTTTCCTTCCCCACCCCTTGCTTTGGACTAAAACGCGAAGTGGTGACTTTGCTCTGACAATACCTAAGAAATGAATCCTGATCTCTGGTACCATGAAGTACACATTAATAACCTGCAATGTGGTTATTAAGTCATTGGATTTTGGGAATTCCATTATAGTAACCTAGCTTACAGTATTGATGAAAATAAAACTTACTACCCAAAAAGGTAACAGAGAAAGAATATTTATGTATTTTAAGCAAGAACCAAGATAACTAGCTTGAATACTATGGTGCCAAGCTTCTAACAAAGTTACTTTAAATTTCACCCTGAACTCTAGTCAGCTTCTAACCACAGGACAGATTGAAAATATTATGCACAGTGATCAGAAGCTTTATTTTTAACATTATCTTTAATAGCGCAAAAAAAATTATGATACTTTTTTCCCACCACACCTGGTAAGGGGGCGATTGGTCCTGTTCTTAAGGGTCCTTTCTTTTTAAGAAAACTTGTGTGATGCCATACTCACTGTCATTACAGATCTTTTCCCTAGAAAAGGCTGTAACTCACGACATTCTACAAAGACAAACATTAAATCTCCAGCTGAGTAAACAGTACACAGGAACTTGAAAGTATATTCAAGTATCAGCATGTACCCTTTTGTATCAGCAAAAACTATGAAAATAAACCCCTTCAATTTGGGTTAAGATGTGGGATTCAAAATTTTAAAATTAACAGAACATTCTGTCATCTTTCTTTCTATATATATTTTCACTTTGACATTGTCTCTGTATAATCTCGTCCATTTCTATATACTATTGACTCCCACATCTATTACTTCTAGGGGCCAAACCTGCGTTCCAGAGCCATATATCCTAAATCCACATGACTCGTTTTACCACTTCTGTTATGGATCCCATGTGCTTGCCTTTCAAGACCTTGGTCCATCAATTTTCTTTACCCTTCCATCTCTTTAATTAATCTGCCCCCCTCCCTTACTAGATCATTCTCATCACTGATTAAATATGAGTAACTCTATCTCAAACAAGAAAGCAAAGAAAAACCCTAGACCTCTCATCACCCTCTATATCTAAATTTTTCTTCCATTGCTTAACATCGTAAAGGAGTTATCTATGCGGCCTGCTGTTTCTATGTTCTTACCTCCCGTTCATTCCTTAGTTACCCATTAATCCCTTCACTCCACATAAACATCAAGACCATTGCTTAACACACAAGAAGAGCAGTGGGGTAAACACTGGAAAAAATAAGTTTTAATCTTGGTTCAGCTGTGATGTAACTAAGGCAATTAATCTTTCTTCAACTGATTTTCTGAACCACAATATGAGGAAATTAATTTAAATCCTTCTGGTTATAACTCTTCTGAGGGTTTTATAGATGCAGGAATTTAGTTGCCACTTTTATTCCTTTCATGATTAGAAACAAGAATGATGTGAAAATGGTACATCCAGCTTTCTAGGAGGGACCAAGGTTTTGGTGGCCTATTTGGTATCCCAAATACAGAAGTCCGCTTCCAAGTCTAAATTAATTAAAATGAAATTCAAATGGCATTTTGAGAATTATAATTTGTACATTTATAATTTCTAACACATACTTTCTACATGGTTTTTAGTCTCTGAAGAAAGGAGCTGTGTGACTGTGTGTGTGCGCCTGTTGGTGGGGGGGAGGTTAAGGCCCAGCCCCTCCCTCACAAACACTGACTCCACTTCTATGGACTCCTTCCAAATGGAGCCAAGACCTACAAGGAGTACCAACATGGCCTACAGGACAGACTCAAAGGTAGAAGATCCAGGTTGCCTCTGATAAATGGATACAATTTCCTGCTTCATTTCCATTCCATACTGCCTCACACCAAAACAGAATACTTGACCAGAAATGAGTAGTCTTACACACCTGAGCAGCAACCAAGCCACAGAACTCATAGATTGGCCTCTCTCTGCTTTGGTTTAATGGATCCAATAAAACATTTGCCTTTTATTCAAACCCAGACTAAAATTATAAACGTAAGTGTGAGAGCCAGACTATGGTTAGATTTTAAAAGCAGAGTCTTACAGTCAAAAGTGTAGCTTCAAAGACACTGAGTGGGCCTACCATGAAGGTGCCTATGTAGACCCCCTCTTTTGTAGCACATGCAAATCTGGCCACAGCATGCAAATACCAGACTTGGGCACAAAAACAATGACACATTTCAAACAACACTCACCCTCTAGATTCTCCAGAAAGGAAGTGGACATGAGAGCTCACTGTGGTTAGGCCATTTCTCTGCTGAACCTGATGGCTGGTGTTCCAAGTCAGACATAAACTGGTCTGTGTCAAAGAAGACAACATCACTACTGAATGGAACAAACCAGAGGGTAACTTAATCTACTACATGCCCAGGCTGTTGGTTTTTTTTTTTAAGATTTTATTTACTTTCAGAGAGAGGGGAAGGGAAAGAGAAAGAAAGGGAGAGAAACATCCAGGTTGACAGAAACACTAATTGGTTGCCTCTTGTACGCCCTCAACTGGGGACCTGGCCCACAACCCAGGCATGTGCCCTGCCTGGAATTGAACCTGTGACCTTTTGGTTTGCAGGCCAGTGCTCAACCACTGAGCCACACCAGCCAGGGCCTCAGGCTATTTTTGTTTTTTTTTCCCCTATTATCAAGAGGCATTTAATTGTCCTTTATCTGTAAATAACTGCATAAAATGTCTCCCCACATTTTACAAAATAATATGAATACTGGAGTCCAGAAACTTTAGGAGGTAATAACATTTTCTAAAATTAAAGGTACAATAATTTGGAAAGCTACAGTGAGGGTTTTCAGTGATTTAAAAGATAGACTGAGTTTTAAATAAACTAGTTTTTATTATTAAATTAGCTCTATTAGTAGTTCCCAAATTCTCGTCTATGGCTACATCAAAATTATCCAGGAACTTAAATAAAAATCTAAATTCCTGGGTTCTACTTCAGACCACAGAATCAAAGTGTCTAAGGGTAGGAGCCCAGAAAACTACATGCACAGGAAAAGTTGGGGGGGTGTCACAAAGGAATATTATTTAAACTAAAGTTCAATCCATTAGCAGGTTATGAAATCAATTCAGCGCACTAAAATCAGTATTTAAAATAACAAAATAGAAAAAATGAAAAATTTAAACAAAATAGAAGATGGCAGTCAGCATTCCTTAAATGAAGGTTAAGTATTGCTTTGGGAGACTTTTCTGTTAGGTGTATATGTTTTGTTGTGTGCTGTGTCAGCTATAAAACTTACTTTTTATCATGGGAAGCTGTCATAAATGTCTGAAAATCATTATACTCAGGAAGAGTCACTGCTGATCAGTTTTGTGATAGTGGCTGACACAACTGGATGCCCAGTTAGAATCCAAAATAAAATGAGGCAAAGCTTCCTCCTTTGAACTATAAAGAATTATTTCTGGCCTTTTCTATACAACTTCAAACAAAAGGACCTAACCATGAATTCTAGAAGAATGCTTTTTTTCATCTTGGAAAAGAAGATGAAAACAGTAATTAATACCCTCATCTTAGGCAGATAAAGAATAGAAAACAAAGGAGGAGCCAATCTGTGCAAAATGCAGCCTCACTAACAGGATGAAAACAAAAACCAGAAATCTTTGGTGCTTAGGCAAAGTTTTTCTGCCTTAAGCTTTTTTATTACCGAATTTGAGATCACTAGCCTAGTCTTCAGGGGTGATTTAAATTCTAGTATGTGCAAAGTAATTTAAAGGCTGAAGAAACACTGCCAAGTCTCCTTTCTGAGGGTGCCCAATCTTCACGACTAAATCCTCCCAAAGAGACTTGAAGGTGTTATGGAACATGTGATTCCAAGGAAAATGGCACATAAATGAGAAGAAAGAAGCCCTGGAACAAAGGTAAGAGGCCAAGAGATATTGGGGGCTTTTATGAGTTGGCTGAAGCAGTAGTCATTTTAGACTGTGCTTATGGAAACTTGCAGTCCTCCAAACACCTTTCCAGTTCCTTGAACACTACTGACAGCTCCAAAAATTACTGAATTCATTTTTTCCTATCGCAAAAACTTTGCCCAAATATCTAAAGAAGTAACAACAGTCCTTCTTGAAATCCTACAAAAGATTAAAGAGGGGAGAACACTTCCTAACTCACTCTAAGGCCAGCAATGCACTAATTATCAAAGTCAGACAAAGGCACTTCAAGAAATCTAAACTATCGGGGACTTCCAGACAAGATGGAGGTGTAGGCATACACACTGTGCCTCCTCTCACAACCAAAAGACAGAAAACAACAATTTAAAAACAAAAAACAACCAGATCTGACAGAAAATTGAACTTTATGGAAGTCTGACAACCAAAGAGTTAAAGACACGATCATCCAGACCAGTAGGCTGGGCAGAGCGCGCATGGAGAGACAGCAATTTGTGGAGCCGGGTGCACAATGCTGCAGCTGGAGGAGGGACTGCAGCTGGTGGACCCGGACCCAGCGGGACCAAGGCCGGTGGAGTGGGTGGCCCCACATTCACGCGCAGATAAACCAGGAGGAAAAGCTGCGGAGTGAAGCAGACCAGACCACACAGCCCAGTGCTCCAGCGCACCACCGACTGAAAACACCTGTGGGGTTGAAGCAGCAGGGGAGGAACTCCCAGCCTCACAGGGGAGTTGGTTGGAGAGACCCAAAGGGTCCTAGAACAAGCCCGCCTGTGTGGGAATCTGCACCAGAAGGACCCAATTTGCCTGTGGGTAGAGGGGGAAGTGACTGAAAGCTGGCAGAGAGCAGAGTAAGCGCCATCATGCTCTCTCAGACCCCTTCCCTGCTACAGACAGTGTCACAATGCAGATGTGGGTGGCCATGCCCTGGTGAACATCTAAGGCTCCGCCCCTTATACATAAGAGGCATGCCGAGAAAAAAAAATGGCCCAAATGAAAGAGCAGATCAAAACTCCAGAAATAATACAACTAAGCCACGAAGAGATAGCCAACCTATCAGATGCACAGTTCAAAACACTGGTAATCAGGATGCTCACAGGATTGGTTGAATTTGGTCACAAATTAGATGAACAAATGAAGGATATGCTGAAGGAAATGAGGGGAAATGTGCAGGGAACCAATAATGATGGGAAAGAAACTGGGACTCAAATCAACGGTGTGGACCACAAAGAAGAAAAAAACATTCGACCAGAAAAGAATGAAGAAACAAGAATTCAAAAAACTGAGGAGAGGCTTAGGAACCTCCAGGACATCTTTAAATGTTCCAACATCCAAATTATAGGGGTGCCAGAAGGTGAAGAGGAAGACCAAGGGATTGAAAACTTACTTGAAGCAGTAATGAAAGAGAACTTCCCCAATCTGGCAAAGGAAATACACTTTCAGGAAGTCCAGGAAGCTCAGAGTCCCAAAGAAGTTGGACCCAAAGAGGAACACACCAAGACACATCATAATTACATTACCCAAGGTTAAAAATAAGGAGAGAATTTTAGAAGCAGCAAGAGAAAAGGGAACAGTTACCCACAAAAGAGTTTCCACAAGACTGTCAGCTGATTTCTCAAAAGAGACCTTTCAGGCAAGAAGGGGCTGGAAAGAAGTATTCCAAGTCATGAAAGGCAAGGACCTACATCCAAGATTACTCTATCCAGCAAAGCTCTCATTTAGAATGGAAGGGCAGATAAAGTGCTTCTCAGATAAGGCAAGTTCAAGGAGTTCATCATCATTCAGCCTTTATTATATGAAATGTTAAAGGGATTTATATAAGACATGGAGGGTTATCAGCAGGGGAGGGGGAGAGAGGGGGAAAAGATACAGAGAATAAGCAGCATAAATAGTAGGCAGAAAACAGACAGGAGGAAGTTAAGTATAGTATAGGAAATGTAGAAGCCAAAGAACTTATGTGTATGACCCATGGACAAGAACTAAAGGGGGGGGGGAAGTAGGGGGAGGTGCGGGGCGGAGGGGAATAAAGGAGGGGAAATGGGACAACTGTAATAGCTTAATCAATAAAATATATAATAAAAAAAAAGAAATATAGACTATCCCCTGTGAATATAGATGAAAAAATCCTTAACAAAATACTAGCAAACTGAATCCAGCAGCATATTAGAAGAATTTTAATATGACATTATGACCAACTGAGATTTATTTCCAGGATGTAAGGATGGTTCAAAATATGAAAATCAGTTATTACAACGAAGGGAAAAAACCCCACATATGTTCATTTCAATTGATGCAGAAGAAGCACTTAACAGAATTCAATGCCCTTAAAAAAAAAATCACCCACCCAATAAATTAGAAACAGAAGGGAATTTCCTCAAAATGAAAAAGGCCGAATATAAAAAACCCAAAGATAACATTATACAAAAAACTGAAAGCTTTTGCCCTAAGGTCAAGAACAAAACAAGGATGTCCATGTCTAACACTTCTATTAAAACAGGGCTCGGCCCTGGCTGGTATGGCTCAGTGGACTGAGTGCCAGCCTGTGAACCAAAGGGTCACCAGTTCAATTCCCAGTCAGGGCACATGCCCGGGTTGTGGGCCAGGTCCCCAGTCGGGGTCGCGCAGGAGACAGCCACACATTAATGTTTCTTTCTCTTTCTCTTTCTCCCTTCCTTTCCCTCTCTCTAAAAATAAATAAATAAAATCTTAAAATAATAATAATAATAATAATAATAATAATAATAATAATAAATAAACATAGGGCTGGAAGGTCTAGCCAGAGTAATTAGGTTAAAGAAATAAAAGGCATCCACAGCCACAGTCAGCATCATATTTAATGGGCCAAAACTAAAAGCGTTTCTCTTAAGATCAGGAACAAGACAGGGATGTTTGTTTTCAACATAGTACTGGAAATCCTGACCACAGCAATTAGACAAGAAGAAATAAAAGGCATCCAAATTGAAAAGGAAGAATTAAAACTCGTTATTCACAGATGCTAATAAATGAATTTGGCAAAGTGACAAGATACAAAATTAATATTCAGAAATCAGTGACATTTCTATGTACCTATAATGAACTATCAGGAAGTGAAATTAAGAAAATAATCCCATTCACTATTGCAACAAAAAAAGTAAGGTACCTAGAAATAAATTTAACCAGGAAGTAAAAGACCTATACTTGGAAAAATATAAGACATTGAAGAAAGAAAATGAGGAAGATACAAATAAGTTGAAGCATATACCATGTTCATAGATTGGAAGAATTAACATCATTAAAATATTCATCCTACCCAAAGCAATCTATAGAATCAATGCAATTCCTATTATAATACCAAGGGTATTTCACATATCTAGAACAAATTTTCTAAAATTCAAAAAATATTTTTATTTATTTTTGGAATGAGGGGAAGGGAGGGAGGGAGAAAAACATCGAAGTGAGAGAGATACATCTATTGGTTGCCTCTTACATGCCCCCAACTGGGGACATGGCGTGCAACCCAGGCATGTGTCCTGACCTGGAATCGAACTGGCAACATTTGGGTTCATAGGCTGGCACTCAATCCACTGAGCCACACCAGCCAGGGCACCAAAAATTTATATGGGACCAAAAAGATCCCAAATAGCCTCAGCAACTTTGAGAAAGAAGAACAAAGTCGGAGGGATCACAATACCTGATATCAAAATATACTACAAAGTCACTGTAATCAAAACAGCCTGGTACTGGCATTAAAAACAGGCATACAGATCAATGGAACAGAACAGAGAGCCCAGAAATAAACCCACACCTACATGGTCAAACAATATTTGACTAAGAAGCAAGAGCATACAACGGAGTGAAGACAGTCTCTTCAATAAATGGTGTTGGGAAAATTGGACAGGTGCATGCAAAAAAATGAAACCAGACTACCAACTTATACCATACACAAGAATAAACTCAAAATGGGTAAAAGACTTAAATTTAAGTCAAAAAACCATAGAAGTTCTAGAAGAAAACATAGGCAGTAAAATATCAGACATCTATCATAGCAATATTTTTGCCAATATGTCTCCTAGGGCAAGGGAAATAAAGAAAAAAAAATAAACAAAAAAGGATTACATCAAACTAAAAGCTTCTGCACAGCAAAAGAAACCATCAACAAAATGAAAAGGGAACCACTGTATGGGAGACCATATTTATCAATGATGTATCTGGTAAGTGGTTAATTTCCAAAATGTATAAGGAACTCACACAACACCAAAGACACCAAAAAATCCAATTAAAAAAGGGCAAAGGACCTGAACAGACATTTCTCCAAAGGACATACAGATGACCAAAAGACATGTGAAAAAATTCTCAACATCACTAATCATCAGGAAAATGCAAATTAAAACCACAATGAGATATTACCTCACACCTGTGAGAATGGCTACTGTCAATAAGTCAACAAACAACAACCACTGCTGAGGATGCGGAAAATCCTCATGCACTGTCAGTGGGAACGCAGGCTGGTGCAGCCACTGTGGAAATAGTATGGAGGTCCCTCAATAAATTAAAAATGGACTGACTTTTGACCCAGAGATTCCAACTGTGGGAATACATCCTAAGAATCCAGAAACACCAATTCAAAAGATTATATGCACCTTATGTTCGCAGCAGCATTATTTACAACAGCCAAGATCCAGAAACAGCCCAAGTGTCCATCAGTAGATGAGTAGATAAAAAAGCTGTGGTACATTTACACAATGGAATACTACACAGCTGTAAAAAGGTAGGAAATCTTACTTATTGCAACAGTATACATGGACCGGGAAATTATTATGCTAAGTGAAATAAGGCAGTCAGAGAAAGACAACTACCATATGATCTCACTTATATGTAGAATCTAATAAACAAAATAAACTGCCAAAACAGAAACACAAGCATGGACACATGGAACAGGCTGATAGAAGTCAGAGGGGAGGGAAAAGAGAGGGACAGGATGAAAGAAGGTAAAGGGATTAGCCAAAGAGCATATATGCATAACCCACAGACATAGACAACAGTGTGGTGATGGCCAGAGGGAAGGTGAGGCACGGGTGGGGTGGAGGTGGGCAAAGGGGGTGGGGGATGAATGGGGACATCTGTAACAGTGTCAATTTAAAGAAAAAAAAGAAGGAAAGAAAAGGCATCCAAATTACAAAGGAGGAAGTACAATGATCTCTATTCACAAATGACATGATCTTATACATAGAAGTTCTAAAGAATCCACATACAAAAAATGTTAGCACTAATAAATTAAGTCAGCAGTTGTAAGATAAAATCAATACACTAAATTCAGTTGTATTCTATATACTTTCAATGAAGAATCCAAAAAATAAATTTTAAAATCAATTGCCTTATACAGTAGCACCAAAAAAAATAAAAGGAATTAACCAAGGAGGTGAAAACTTTGTACACTGAAAACCATACATTGCTAATAAAAAAATTAAAGAGCTTAATAAATGAAAAACATCCAATGTTCATGGATTGGAAGACTTAATGTTGTTAAGATGATATTAAAACCCAAAGCAATGTACAATTCAATGCAATCCCTATCAAAATCCCAACAGTGTTTTTTGCAGCAATAGAAAAACCGATCCTGAAATTCATATGGAATCTCAAAGAACCCTGAAGAGCTAAAATAGTCTTGGAAAAGAAGAAAAAAGATAGAGAACTCACACCTCCTGATTTCAAAACTTGCTACAAAGCTACAGTAATCAGAACAGTGTAGTACTGGCATAAAGACAAACAGACCAAAGAAACAGAATAAAGAGCCCAGAAACAAAACATTAGAATATATGGCCAATTCATTTTTCAGCAAGGTTCTAAGACCATTCAATGTGGGAAATGACAGTCTTCAACAGATGATATAGGGGAAACTGGATATCTACATGCAAAAGAATGAAAGTTGGCCTCCTACCTCACACCATATACAAAGTTAACTAAAAACTGATTAAAGACCTGAACATAAAACGTAAAAGGATAAAACTCTTAAAAGAAAACATAGGGCAAAATTTCACGACCTTAGATTAACAATGAGTTCTTAAGTATGACACTAAAAACACAGGCAGCAAAAGAAAAAACAGATAAATTGAACTTCCATCAAAGTTAAAAACATCAAAGGACACTATCGAGTGAGTGAAAAGACAACCCATATAATGGGAAAAAATATTTGCAAATAATATATCTCATATGGGATTAATATCCAGAATATATAAGAAACTCCTACAATTTACTAACAAAAACAACTCAACCAAAAAATGAGTAAAAAATTTGACTAGACATTTCTACAAAGATATACTTAATGACCAAATAAACTCATGTAAAGATGCCCAACATAATTAGTCATGAGGGAAATACAAATCAAAACTATAATGACATACCACTTTATACCCATTTAGGATGGCTATTTTTTTTTTTTAATTTTTCGAGGAAGTTCGCTTAAGGTACAAGAAAATTTCCAAGATTGCACCAGCTGATGTGATTCAGTGGACTGAGCCCATCTGTGAACTGAGAGGTCACCGGTTCAATTCCCAGTTGGGGCCGTGTGAGAGGCAACTGATTGATCTATCTCTCACACATTGATGTTTCTGTCCCTCTCTTTCCCTCTCCCTTCTCTAAAAGTAAGTAAATAAAATCTTTAAAAAAATTTTTTTCAAGATTAAATATATGGAAAAAGCAAAATACATAATAGTATACATAATGTGGTAGTAAAAATAAGAAAAAAATACACAATTGTTATAAATGCATAAAATAGTTCTGGACTGACAGCCAAGAAACTAACTGGTGACTCCAACTGTCCATACAGAGGTCAACTGGGTATCCTTAGTATTTTTAACACATTAATGAATGACTTTTTCAAAAACCCAAATAAAATAAAATGTAAATACTCCCATCCTACATAAAGTCATCTACAGATGCTTTTTTATTTTTTAAAATATTTTATTTATTTATTTTTAGACAGAGGGGAAGGCAGGGAGGAAGAGAGGGAGATAAACAACAATGTGTGGTTGCCTCTCATGTGGCCCCCACTGGGGATCTGGCACGTGCAACCCAGGCATGTGCCCTGACTGGGATCAAACTGGTGACCCTTTGGTTCCCAGCCCGCGCTCAATCCACTGAGCTACACCAGCCAGGGAGATGTCTTGGATTTTTCCCAGCTTGAGAGTCTGAAAATTATTTTTTTTTTTAATTTTCTTATTATATACACATATGTCCAAGAGTGGTCATGTGTAAGGTCTTGAATTCCCATCATGGTGCATTCTATATGAGACATGATCCAAAAGACTTTACTTATGTCTGCCTCTGGAATTATAAACCATAAATATGTCTGAGGCTAAATAGTACATGCATGCTTTCCAGGAGGATTCATGAGTTACCCAGAGTTCCATTTAAAGGAGAAAGTTCAGTATTATCTACCTCCCTCCAGCCCAGGGCCCTTAACTGATTGTAATGCCTCATTTGTGACATACTCTTACCATTGACTATGCAGGGCTTTCTTTTGTTTTATTTATTTAAATACAATAAACACCAGTGAAACGAGTATCCTACAGGTGAAATAGGACATTGACAATTTACCTCTCTGCTCCACCATAATGGCCTCCTGCTTCCCCCAATCCAAGGTAAACCACCTGAATCTTGTGTTTAACATGCCCTTGCTACTTGAAAGCAGGCTCTTCCTCTTGTCACCTACATACAGAACTGCAGCAGCTGAGGTCACATCTACAGCCCAGCCCCTGTTTACAGTCGAATTAGCAATTGCCCTACATTCAGGATCGGCATGTTACTGCACAGAGCCTGCAAGTGGCAGTGTCAGCTTTCACCACAGCAGCAGGTCAGGCTATATTTAACATGTACTCTCTTCTCTGCCGAAGGGCTGCAGCTGTGGCTGCTAGTTTTTGAAGAAAGCAGGACAAGTGGAAAATGAGGGACTCTAACGGAAAGTTGTAACTGGATGCAGTTAACTCAATCACAAATTAAACGGGCCTGTATTTAAAGGTCTAAGACAGTCAAATTTAACAATACTATAATCTTAATTAAAGTGCTTAAAATACAGCTGTGACCACTGCTCTATTTCTGTGCTGTTTTAATGTATTATCTTGTCATTTGATCCAAAAACTGGGACATACACACTATAAAGCCCAGAAATGCTTAGGAAAAATAACAGCTCCAGGCACACAAACTAATATATCAGTAAAAAATCACTGATAATTTTATAGATGTAGAACACACTTTTCAAGCAGGGGCAATGCTACATCTAGCTAGCAAAGGAAAAAGAAAATAGCAAAATAGTTTTGAATAATGCTCTCAATGGTAGAAAAAGGAGACATTACAGACTTACAAGAAGACTGCTTGAAAGAGAACATGGTTTGCTAAAGGTCAGTATTTTGCTGTTGTTATTACTCTGAGGAATCCTCCTGAGGAGGGAGCCAAACTATTCTGAAACAGAAATGCTTTCTGGGATTCTTCTGAGCTTGGAAGGTTGATTATGAGAGGCCAAAATCACCTCAATGAAACTGAACAAGGATAGTTGTAAAGTTTAACCTTGGGTTCCAAAAACAACCTATCAAAAAGCCATGGGGGGAGGTAAGGGGAGAGAAAACATGTGATTTAGTCGCGCTTATGACTCACTAAATCTATATCGAGATGGAGCTAAGAAAATCCCCTGCACAAGCTAAGAAAATCTGCACAAGGAGGATGACAGTCCCAATCCTCTCTGAGCTGGCAAGAGTGTATTTATTCCCTTCCAATACTGCACTAGGAAAAGGAACTAAAACAAAACACCAGGGTTCAAGCAGAGGGGAACTACTAAGTTGGTGAGGGTGACGGGAGGGTGCAGTTGCTACAGTGTTTTTAAGACTGGGAAAGAGATCAAGATTTCACACATGTGAAACGCTATTACAGAAGGATTAGATTTGTTTTACATGAATCCAGAGGCATCAGAGCCCACATAAAACAAAGACAGCTGGAACTGAAAAGGCTCTCAGATGTTCCAAAGAAGCTGACAAGGAAGAGACACACAGGAATATAGTGTCACTAGGGACACCAGAGTATGAACTTCGGTGTGAAATAGAAGAATGGAGTAAAGACTAAAACTTCATTTATACTGAGAATCTAATATCCTTATGATTGCCCCAACTCCTCTCACAAACCAAGGCTCTACAAAATGCCACTTCTTTCATCTATCCCACTTGCTCTACACCTCCAGTCTCAACCTGTAGCTTGAAGAGAAATGTGACTGCAGATACTGGAAAAACTTGTAGGGTACTGAATTAGGGATCAGGAGCCTTGAGAATTAGTCTTTGCTACTAACTCAATGTGTTATCCTGGATGAATAATTAGGCTCTATAAAACTCAAATGTTTATAAAATGAGGGAACTGCATTAGGATATTTCCAACTCTATTTAAGCCTTGAATTTCTGAGCTGAGGTGCACTAGTTATCTCCTCTGTTAAATTTCATTGAGTTTATAATAAAAAAATTAAGGTGGTAATGTCCACATTTCTAAAACTAACAGTCAAGCAATACTTGAATGATTCCTGACAAACTCCATCTTACTTAACACTTTTCGTACCGCTCCCGAGTTTTCTCGTGTTTCGCACGCCATCTGTTAAGGACCGCATCATGAGATGATTTAATTAACGTGCAGTTTGCCCAATATTGTGCGGTCCCTGGCATATGTCTTAGAGATTTCTATGCGGTACGAAATGTGTTAAAAACTTCAAAAATAAAAAGGATATTTTATTTGTGTTTTAATCTTAAACCTGATTTTAAAAGGGGGGGGCGTTAAACAATATAAAATAGAAACAGGTTTAAAAGAAGTTATTAGGATTAGATAGTAAGTATATTTAACTAGTATAGCACAAATTTTAAAAAATTTGTGTCCTCTGTTTGTAGAATAGATACTACTTTGTACTTAATATTTAACACAATATAGAAAAAGTTAAAAATAAAACTTGAGCTCAGGCTAGCTTTAAGTGCTATGGACGAAATGAAAAGGGAGTTCTACAAAACTAACTTCACAGGCTGATCTGATCATAAATTCCTAACTGGGCAGGTCATGGTGGGTAGTCATGCCCCAGGCCTATAACTCCTTCAGTGAAAGGTTTTAAGCCAGCCCTACCCATTGTTCTTGTATGTGTAGGGTAACACACCTTTGAAATACCAGCAGTCATACCCCTGAAAGGGGATAACCCTTAAGAGGGCACATAATTTCATTAATTTTGTTAACTCTCCTGTAATCCAATCTTTGCCTTGCTTTCTCCAATCTTCCATGTACTTCCTCCCTTGATTTCAAATACCTAAAAGAAGCTGTAAAACTGTTATTCTCAAGGGCATTTGAGATCTTGCTCCTTGGCATATGTTGTCAGTTTGGCTCCAATAAACTCTTATAAAAATTCTCTACAGGTTTGGACATTTCTTATGTCAACAATGTTTCTAATCCTTTTTGGCATGCTTAATGGCTTACTTTTAAAGCTTGCCAGAAAGGAAACATTTATTTTTTTTTAATGTAAATCTTTTTTTTTTTTAAGATTTTATTTATTTTTAGACAGAAGGGAAGGGAGGGAGAAAGAGAGGGAGAGAAACAGCAATGTGTGGTTGCCTCTCACATGGCCCTCACTGGGGACCTGGCCTGCAACCCAGGCATGTGCCCTGACTGGGAATCAAACTGGCAACCCTTTGGTTCGCAGCCCACGCTCAATCCACTGAGCTACACCAGCCAGGGCAGAAAGGAAACATTTAAATACTATGGAGTTCAAGACCTATGAGATATGTTGTTTTTTAAATGAATTCATATTAAAACTTTGCATAACTATAGGATTTTCTAGGCATCTAGAATTTTACCTTCAAAGGCAAATCCAAAAAATACAATCAGTGAGTCAGTTGACTAATAATAAAAATTTGAGAGTTCAAGTTAAGCATCAAAAATGCAATTTATAAAAATTATACATACAATAATCTGAGGTGCTCTAGAGTGCATTTTAGTTTTTCCCCCCTCTTCAATGACCACTAGCACTACTGAGCTTCTATCAAGTCTCCTGATAGGTGGTAATGAGGGAATTCAATAGCCAATCCTTGTCTTCTGTGGGGCTACAATCTGGGAACTTTTCTTGATTGTGTGTCCTACACAATGAATGGAGCAAAAATGAAATCACTTTTATACTTGTTCTCAAAGACCTTACCTCTCCAGATTCTGTTTTTGCAACACATCTTCACATATTCAAAAGGTAAAATAAAATTTTCACAAAACCTTTCTACAAGTTCCAATTTGCTGCCCCTGCCCTCACCTCTCCAAAATCACTCAATCTGTGATAAATTAGAAAAAGTAGGTTCCAGCTTTGGTCTCTTTTTAGAAGAAAAAAAAATCTTCATTTGGAAAGAAAATGAGCTAGAATACCTTTGAGACATGCTCAATATATCTAATGTCTTCTGTTTCATCACAAATGTGTGGTAGGTTATCATTCAAGGTCTCACCTTTTGTTTCAGGGATTAAAATTCTAAATATAAACATATTTTTTTTCTAAATATAGACCTTAAAAACACTATAAATAGTTAGTCTAAAACTGCCAAATGAACACATAGGTAACGTTTTAAAAGCCTGTGTATATTTGGAAAAGCCTTTATTTATTTAAAATCTGTTTTGCATTAAAGTAGTAGCCTCCTCTCTACCTGGTGTTCATCATTATTAAGGAAGCAATGACACTTACGCCAACTGTGCATAAACAGAACACAACACCAGCGCCCTCAAATACTACCAGTATAAGTGTGACAGACCAGATAGAGTTGTGAACATGTGTTCGAGCAGTGAAATTCTGCACACACATTTACAGAGAACATTCCACTAATCTCTAGGAATTTGTTTTTTAAAGATTTTATTTATTTATTTATTTTTAGAGAGGGGAAAGGAGGAAGAGGGGGAAAGAAAACATCAATGTGTGGTTACCTCTCAAGTGCCCCCCACTGAAGACCCAGCTCACAACCCAGGCACGTGCCTTGACTGGGAATTGAACTGGTGACCTTTTTGTTCACAGGCTGGCACTCAATCCACTGAGCCACACCAGCCAGGACTAATCTCTAGGAATTAAAAAAAGGTTGAGGGATCCCCTTTAGCAGAGAGTTCTAACCACCATGCCTGCTGGGAGGTAGCTGTAGCGCTCCAAGAAAAAGACTAGAGTGAAAAGATCTGGGAGGTAGCTGTAGCGCTCCAAGAAAAAGACTAGAGTGAAAAGATCTGATTCTAGTCTCAGCTCTGCTAATCATCAATTGTGTGACCTTCAGAAAGTCCAATCCTTTTTTATTAATTTTTATTTTTTAAATTTTTTTACAGAGAAGGGAAGTGAGGGAGACAGAGAGGGAGAGAAACAGCAATGTATGGTTGCCTCTCACATGGCCCTCACTGGGGACCTGGCCCGCAACCCAGGCATGTGCCCTGACTAGGAATCAAACTGGCGACCCTTTGGTTCCCAGTCTGCACTCAATCCACTGAGCTACACCAGCCAGGGCTGGAAAGTCCAATTCTTTAAAAGTCACTATCTGCCCTGGACAGGTAGCTCAGTTGGTTAGAGCATTATCCCAATATGCCTAGGGATCAAGGTTGTAGGTCTGATCCCTGGTAAGGGCACATACAAGAAGCAACCAATGAATCCATCAATAAGTGGAACAAGAAGTCATTATTTTTCTCTCTCTCTCTAAAATCAATAAATTAAAAAACTTTTTAAAAAAGTTACTATCTCAGAGATAAAGGATTAGTGAAGATTAAATTAAAAAAGGAATAGGAAAATGTTACAAAAATTGTAGGTGTTGCTTCAGTTTATACAAATACCTTCTCTTATACACAAATGACCTGGCATATCATCCCCTTATGGCTTTGAAAGCCATCCTCTACTATGCTGTTCACCATCCAGCCACAGACAATTAAGCTTCCCCAGATACGCTTCTGCTTATGCTATCTGATTTGCCCTTTGGTCCTCATTTTGAAAACATATACTCATCCTTCAAAGTCGAAAGTCATCTCAAGGTAGACTTGCTGAATCCTTATGGAATCTGTCACATTTCTCTGATCTCCTAAAGTGCTTCTCTTATATTTTAGTGATAAGTGACTCACTGTATTGATAGTTGTGTACTGATCTGATGGTAAAGACCTGGGAGGGGGCAGTGTCACATTTTATTTACCTTCCTTTCCTCTTATGTTTGGAATTTGACATTTAATACCAGTTTTACAACTAAGTAGTAAAGTCAACCTTTTTAGATATGTCAAGATGACTGAGCTTAAATTACTTTTCTACAGATTAATACAAACCAGAGAGAACTAAAATTCTACATCCACACTTCAGAATCTTTAGAATTTTCGTATAGGATAATACTTACAGGTAGCTTTCATCACTGAATTCCTATTTAGAAAAAAATTTCACTACCATATAAATGATGATAAAGTCAAGAATAAACTCTAAAATTATTATCTGAAAATTCTATTTTGGGGAATTTTCAATTGTTGAAACAACTAACATTCCAAAGTTTGTTCCCCAATTTATTGATTTTATAAAAAAACAAACAAACACCTGGCTTGTGTGGCTCAGTGGACTAAGTGCCAGCCTGCAAACCAAAAGGTTGCCAGTTCTATTCCCAGTCAGGGCACATGTCTAGGTTGTGGGCCAGGCTCCCAGTTGGGGGCGCTTGAGAGGCAACCACTTATTGATGTTTCTCTCCCTCTCTCCCTCCCTTCCCTTCTAACAATAAATAAATAAAATCTTAAAAAAAAGAAAAGAAAAACAAGAGGTCTACATAACAACTTGCTATATTTATATAAAGAACTTCTTTTTACTTTGGTGCCAACAGCTGTGCCAGTAGCAACAAACCAGTCCAATCTTGTACTATCTCCACTATCCGACACAGCAAGCTAGAAGGGCCACAAAGGAGCAGGTTATTTACTTGTGTGAGTCTCTTCAAGGACAGGAATTCTATCTTAATACATTCCTAGTATTCCCAGCCATCTAACCCTGCCTTGCAAATGGATGGCATTCAGCAATGTTTACTAAATTAACACTCCTGAATTCCACTCTCTAGACACTGTGACCTTACTATATGTTCTGGAAGAAAAGACGCCCAGCAAATCTCATGTCCTCAATTTCATCACAAATGGGTGGTAGATTATCACCAAGTTCTCATACTTTGCAGCAGATACTAGTGGTAAAAAAAGTCTACAGTAGAGATTTTTAGGTCTATTCTTAAAATAATATATCAACATATCTCTAGTAACAACAACTTTGAAAAACCCAACCACATGCCAATAAGCAAACTATGGTAGCTTTCTTGTTACTCTTACTTAGAGAAGGAAATTTCTGGATCTTCACTGCTTCAAGAACCTAAAGATGAACTTACCATCATCTAAAGTGATGTCCTGTAGACCAATTGTTGAAAAGCTAGGTTCCTGCTCTTCAGGTTCAGGTTTAATGTTCACAGTTGCTTTGTCAGATGAAAATGAAGCTGGGTCACACAAATTGTGACATATTAAGGATGAAGGCGCAGAAAGACCCCCCTGACCTGTACTTTGTGCTTGAGCTGAATGCTGTCCAGAATGCATTCTGGTGGCTAGAGTTGGTGATGAGGCAGTTCCTGAGCTAGGAGATTGGTAAGGCATAGGCTGTAGCTGAGGAGACGGAGGTCCAGAAAGTGGTGAACTGGCCAGGGGATGAGAAGCTGCTGGGGAAACTGTTGTAGCAGACCCTAATTGTGAAGAACCATATGTAATGGACTGTAACTGAGGGGAAGGCTGACCTGTGACCTGGTCAGCCACTGGAGAAGAAAGAGATCTTTGTCCTGTGCTGGAACAATGGTATTCCATTGACTGCAGATGAGGCAGGGTATGTACAGAATGAGGTATATGGGTTAAGATATGTCCTGGTGAGGCTGAGTTTGAAGAATGAAAAGGTATGGATGATGGTGGTTGGCAGCCAAGATTTATTAAACTAGGAAGAGCTGCATCTTGCTGAAACAAAACTGGAACAAATTCTTGACTAGAGGCAGCATTAATAGGAAGACAAGTTGGTCCATTGTACACAACATTAGTTTGCATAGGCTCATAGGAAGACCCCACAGGAGGTGTTGGTGTGACTTGAAAAGGCTGGTGCATGACTGAGGAAGGTATCATATGCTGTTCTTTACCAGCACTCTCATCCCTACGCTGCAACTGTGGCAGATGAGATGATGTTACCATGGATGCATATGTTTGCTGGATGGGACAAACCAAGTTTCTCTGTGCTGACAGTACACTGTCACATCCGCGTCCTGTATCTGAGGAAGGCCTCTGGGTCTGGGCAGGATGAGGCACAGGCAATGATGGAACTGAAGCCAAGTCAATTTCCTCTCTGTGTTCTTGCTTCATCAAAACTGGAAAGAAAAAAAAAGATTAAATCAAATGTCATTACATAATACAAAAAATATATATATATATATTAAAAGCCTTCATTCTAAGCTACACAACGATAGCACAAATGCAAGTCACAGACTGCCTGCAACAATGGAGAGAGAATGCAAAAAGAAAAAGAAAAAAGCCCCAACAACCCTCAAATGCCTTCAGAGAAGGCAGACAATATAAAATATGTGAAGCCAACAAGCATAAGGCAACACAGAATGGTTCCTGCTCTAAAAGTATTCAAGTTAAAAAAACAACAACAAAGGACATGCTTTTAAGCACTGCAGTATACTGTATTATCAATGAAGATTCCACTTTTACCATTCTATCAGGCAAAACAGAAAATATGAATATCAGCTATTATCCCTTATCACATAAAAAAAAGAGCAGATTCATGTTTTAGGATGAATCTACCCTATGAAAGGACTACTCAAAGTAGGAATCAATGCATTTTGCTTATTTTAGTATGCACATCAAAACAGAAAAGAACCACCAGTTAATTTGTGTCAAGACAACTGATTTCACTGTTTCTCTCTGCAAACACTTGAGTCCATTTTTCTAGAAATTATCTACTTTAGCTTCCTATTGAAGTGCTATAACTCATTTAAAAATAATTTTCCTGAATTTACATCTCCTTGTTCCTTTCAAATTTGTACTACTTATTAACATAATTAAAAATTTCATAATCTTCACAAAATAGAACTACAACTGACCCTTGAACAACACAGGTGTGAACTGTGCGAGTCCACTCACACATGGATTTTTTCCAATAAATACCTGTGCTGTTTTGGGAGTCTGCAGATGGAGAGGGTCAACTGTGATTCATTTTAAATCAAAAGAAAATAACTATGAGACCCAAAGCAAGGTAAAAATCTCATCTGACCATTTACCAAACCTTTGCCAAGTACAATTCTCTTCACATAAGTGTGGTCTTAATCTGAGGAAGTGAATTAAAACCATCCTGATAATATCTTTTACTGTGGAAGAGGCAACTAATGAAGAACTTGTTTTGGGGGCATTTAGGTTCTACACTTTAGTCTGGCTTCCTAGCAGGAACAGCATGGGCTCATCATTCACCCACTTAAACCTCTAAATCTGGCAACTGGTGAGCCAATAACCCCAAGGACAGACAGAAAGGTGTATCCCCAATCTTCTTGTTGCTTCTGTCACAATGCTCATATTCCTGACCCAGTCCGCCATTCAGTTTCTGATTCTCGTTCAGGTGTTCCAGGTACAGTTCACTGTGACTACTGGCTCCTGATCTCTCTAATGCCTTTTTAAAAAAACATCCTCATCTGAGGATATGTTTATTGATTTTAGAGACGAAGGGGGGAAGAGAGTGAGTGAGAAAGAAACATCAATGTGAGAGAGAAGCACTGATTGGTTGCCTCCCATATGCGCTCTGACCAGGGATTGATCCCACAACCTAAGTATGTGCCCTGAGCGGGAACTGACCCTGCAAACTTCTGGTATGTGAGATGATGCTCCAACCAACTAAGTCACCTGGCAAGGGTTCTAATGTCTTAACGTACTTACTTTTCTTCTGACTTTGGCAGCACTAGAGCTTTCTCCCTGGACCAGTGAATTTTTTCCCCCTCTTCTACTTCAACTCTTACTCTGGTCCCAGGAAAGCCACAGTAAATTCTATACCCAGAGTCACAGTTCTATGTAAGGAGGGAGAATATCAAAGAAAGCCCACTCTCATCCCTGAGCAGATGGGGCCTGCACTAAAAAGAAGACAGAGGGATTGAAAACTACAGCATAACATCCATCTTTTTTTGCATGATCCAAACCTTATTTCTATGTTCCTGACCCATATCTTTACATCTAGACTGAGAGTTCTGCTTTGCTCAACCAAGTGTATTTCCACACTGCCAAACCAAGCATCACCCTTTAGTCTGTAAGGGATTCAGACTCCCACCTGGCCAAAAGGAAATCCCCATTGCATATCTATGATAACTTATTCTTGTTTGGAGGGAAATAACATTTGAGAGACCTTATAATATCTAGAATGAGTTAAGTTTTAGAACAGACTAATTCTACCTTTTGTGTTATATATGCTCCTTTTCAAATCTAGCATGTTGATGGAATGATACAGAAAAAAAATTCACTGGTGTTATGGTTTTCAAAGTATGAGAAGCCTCATGCTCTTCTTCAATTGGTGAATGTAGAAGAGTAGAATCCAAAAGTAGGAACTCTCTGAGTTTCCTCTTCCAGTACAATTAGCACCTAAACTTGCTTTCACCCTTTTTATATATATATTGGCTTTTTGCACAAAAATTTATTTGAAGACTAAAATAATTTAAGCAATTTGAAAACCATTGCTTTGGCCTTATATCCTCATTATAGAGAGGTTAATCAGTGGGTACAGTCTAGGGCAGAACTGAGATCTGATATCCTGGTTGTAAGGCAAGCTTTCTCTCCCAATCAAAACAGCCACAATCCCAAAGTCAGTCTGTCCAGTCAACTACTTACAACACAGAATATATTTTCCCAAGGGCAAAATACTATATTATACACAAGAACCTGGCTCTAATGCTGCCCTTAAAAGCTCCATTATTCCAAAACCAGAGCTCAGATGATACCTCCGGTACAAAAAACTTTTGCTAGGCTTCAGACAGAGATACACTCCCCTCAACAACTTCAGGGATGCTGGGGCAAGGGTGAGGCTCCCCCATCAGAAGTTCAGGAGCTGGTAGCTGGGAAGAAGTTCAGGCAGCACCACTAAAAAAGAGCTCTGTGCTCTATGAACGATCTTCATTTTATAAAGTAAACTGATTGTGGGACAAATAATGCTAAGTAGCATTTTTAATTTTAAAAAAATTTAAAAGATTCAGACATTTGCAATTAATGATTATTTCTCTACTCATATTGATATTGGTCAGATCCCTATTGCTAGGGGGTTGCCAAAAATTTAACAAATTGATAAATACTTTAATTAAAAACAAGAAACCTATGACTACCTAAAATTTTTGTAGGTAAAATTTTAATAGGAATTATTTTCCACAAACATAAAAGGCTAAAATCTTTAATATAAAGAACTCACACAAATTAACAAGACACATGAAATAACTCTAACATAAAGACAGGGTCAAATACTAGGATACAAAGAAGCTATTAAAATTCTGTAGAACTCTATCTGCTGATGAGAAAAAATAAATATGCTCAAGCTACAATATTAGTATATATGCTATTGTTCCATTTTTATTTTTCAAAAGTTGTGTCTATATATGGGTCAAAAGGATCTAGAAGGACAGAATGATAGTTTCAGATGGAAGAAAATTTGGGTGTTTTAAAATATTCTCCCAACTTGTCTTCATAAAAAGTTCACAGTAATTTATTTGTTTTTGTAAAAATTTTATTCAAAATTTAATTAAAAAAAAAAAAAAAGTCAAATGCTACAGAGAAAAAAACTGCAATCAACCAGAACAAGGACTGTCCAAACACTCCTGGGTATTCTTTCTTCCTTCTGTTAGTATGCCACCTTATTTGCATTCTGTCAACCGTAAGGCCCGTGATGACAGCTGTGTCCAATCCAATATTCTCTCTGCACTCTGGGGGCCCCACTGATTTTCATTCTCATATGGAATGCCCACAAGGACACTGCCTTTATATTGTCCTCTCAGTTCATGAGCTAACACTGTAAATGTATTACATTGTTCTTTCTGTTTACCGTTCAATTACTACCACTATGATGTAGTAATCAAACCCTCTAATCCGCTGACACTATTGCTCCCTCCATCCATTCCCAGCAACCCTCTCCCTTCTTATTCAGGTTAGACTTCACAGTCCCCATCTCAACAGTGTATGATATAATTCCTGGACTGTATGTCATTAACTGTCATCTTTATAACTGTGTCAAACTTCTTCACATTCTTCAAACTGCTGTTCGCCACACTTCCTTCTGCTCACAACAGTAGACTTCATGTCATTCTTTACAGAAAAAAAAAAAAGACGCTATCATACGGAAACCCCCTGAATTCTCCAATACTGTAACGACAGACCTTCCTAATGCACACCCATCGTGTTCATTTTCTTTACCTTCCCTCCTGTTCTCCTATCTAAGGCTCATTCTAACTTCTATATTTTAAATCCTATGTCCTTCCAATTTTCTCAGGAGCCTGATAATCTTTTATCTTCATTAATGTTCTCTCCTTTGTGCATTCAAAACACTACCTATTTGAATAACCTTTTTTTCTCCCAAAGATTTTATTTTCAGAGAGAGGGAGGGAGGGAGAAAGAGAGAGAGAAACATCAATAAGAGAAAGAAACATTGAATGGTTGCCTCTTGCACATCCCAAACTGGGGACCTGGCTGGGAATCCAACTAGCAACCCTTTGGTTTGCAGGCCAGTGCTCAACCCACTGAGCACATTAACCAGGGCAAATCGCTTTTTTAACATTGAACCTCTCATATATGTGAGTGATATGTATGTATCTCACTCTCCACAGTTAGCAATTTGAAAACGCTGATCACTGACACCTTACAGAGATAGAAATATGGGGAAAACAATTTTATTTTTAACTTTTTAATGTATTGAGTACATATGACATATAACATTATGTAAATTTAAGGTGTACATGTTAATTTAATATATTTATATATTGTAGAAAAATATGATATCTGAAACACAAATTTGATGTCACCCCCTATTAAAGCTCACTTCTTGCAATACAAAGGGCACAAGGGGAGATCATACACTTCACACATACCTGCCCTTCCTGCAGTACTGGTGATTTTTGGTAGCTTCTAAAAAACAGACTCAAAGCTACATTCAAATTTCTAATTTCCTTATAATAAATGACTACAAAATAACAACTGATGTCATGTCGAACATTTAAAGTCAACACAAGCTTTAGAGATTAGACATATGTTGGAATTTTTACTGATTATAAACCACCCTATCTTGAACACTATAATATAGGATTCACCAAATAACTTTTCATTCATTATGAAGGAAAGGTCTGTAGTAAACCATCATAACTCCTCATACCTGGTGTGTAAGTAAAACGTTGAGACTGGCTTTTTTTCCTCTTGCCATTGCAAAGATAAAAGTGCACCTGCACTGCAGCTGTAACTGCTGGGTTATGATATGGAGGAACTTCAAGGACAATGTGAGCCTAAGGAGCATGGAAAGCAAGATTGTGTTACACTCAGAACTAAAAATGAAATGCACCTGCTAAACTCAGCACTACATGAGCCTTAGATCTACACAGGCCCTTCCATCATAGATCATTATGCACAACAACTGATCATGTCTGGAGATATAGCCTATGGATACTTCAGTCTATGGATACTTTAAAGAGATAAGCTTTTTAAAGTTAAGCATTAAAGGGAAATTGCTTTTTATTCACTCAATTGGATTTCTTGTTGTAGGAGAAATAAAAAGTCTTATATACTTTGAAGTGAAATATTTTGTTCAAATGACTATTACAGGTTACTATTCAGGGGTGTCAAACTCATTTTCGCCAGGGGCTGAATGTAGAGCTCCTTGCCCCTAGTTAAGGAGAAGTTACATTTATACAGTCCTAAAATTACATTCAGCCCTTTGAAGGCAACCCATGAGGCTGATGTGGCCCCAGTGAAAATGAGTTTGACACCCCTGCTATACATCTTAACTGGAAGTCTATTCTGGTTTTTAATCAAGTTTCTTATTTTCCAAGTTATGTTACAGTTCATATTTTTTATCTTAAATTTTATATTCAAAATGTTCTAAATTGTCAATATACAAAATTTGTATCCATATAAAAATAATTTTACACAAGTAGTGTGAAAACTTTTAGCTCCAAACTGAATGCAGTCCGTAACACTACTTCCCCAACATCTTTGAACAGCACTGTGGGAAGTGGTATTCTCTTCCCAGAGAAGATTCTGTCTCCATGCCAACCAGGAAGGAACCACAGCTTTGTGCTGAATCCTGAATGGCCTGATGCTGAGGAGTTAGAAATAGCAAGGGCTTGTTGTCCTCTTCCTATTTCTGCCTACTATAGATGGTCTTTACTGAATTTGTTTGATTTCTTCACTGAATTCAGAGAAATAAATTAATGATAACTTCACTAAGAAACTTCTAATAATCTTTCATTTCTAATTTTGCCTATCCTATACACAAAAAGGTAAAAGACAGCACTTATCTTTCATAAATTTTAGTTTTAATATCAGAAAGTATCTCATATCTGAATTTCTAAATATTCTAACTTACTTTCCCATTACTCAATAGATAAAAGACTCCTCATCTACACCATAAGCAGCACTAATTTTTTCATTAAGCTTCTTAAATATTTCTAAAGAAATAAGATAAATTTCTTACCCCTTGACATTTTTCCCTGATTATTTTCCCTTCTACCTCCCACTGAGGTCGTCCATCTGTTGAAAGAAACAATTTCCAATTAAAAAGGATTCAAGTCACAAAGCATATAAACAAAATCTAATGTTATTTAGTATCACAAATTTATTGGCAAAGGGCATCTGTTTCTCACTGACTTCCATAAAGATCTTGGGATGCCTCCTCAGTTAGCAGGCCTCATTGAGTTTATTCTACTAAGTGATATTTGAAAATCTTGTGAGAGTATCTCCACCAAGAGGTGGCCAACTTCTGCTAGTATGCCTTAAGTAATGGAAAATTTACTCTTACCAAGTAACCTATTTCCTCTTTGGACAATAATTGCTGCTGGAAGCTCTTTAAAATACCTAACACTTGTCAAAGCACTACTCCTTGCAGCCACCACCCGTAGCTGTTTGAAAGCGGCTGTGTTTGCCTGTGTCTCGTCTCCTGCTGGCTAGTATCTCCAATTCTGCATCTATCCTTTATACAATAGTTTAGCCTTCCTGATCACTCTTCTTTGAATATTCCTCCAGTGTGACCATCTCCCTCCAGATGCCCCAGGCCCAGGACTGAACAGCCCAGGTGAGAAATGACCCAGCACTGCAGACAGTAACTAAAGCTCTGATTAACCGTATGCAGAGATGCTGTGTCTCTGTTAATCAAAGTTTTTGGAGGCAGCTGCACCATGTTCTTACACTTACTGTGTGTATTCAGAAGTGTCCCTCAGTCTGCCACATTTCCTATTGCCAAGCTCAAGCTCCCACATTGTGCACTTATGCAGCTGCCCCCACAAACCCTTGTTATGTTAATTTCTCCCTACTAGACTTCATTTTCTTAGATCACTTAGTGTGTCAAGATCTTTTTGGATACTGACGGTCTTCTAAAATGGGCTTCGAGGCTTTCCAGATTTCTGTCACCTGAAGATCTGTCCAGCATATTTCCGGTCTCTTCATCCCAAGTGAATCATTTACCTGGGGAGAGCCCTCCCTGCTACTAAAGCTCTCCTTCCAGTCTGATGAACTTCTGTTCTAAAGTATTCTTTTTATGTCATGAGCATTCACCTAGGGACTAACCTACACAAATATCTCCACAGCCAGCATGACTTCACATGGTCTATGAGGATATTAGGAGAGACTCAATCAAATATGCCTTCCAGACTGTGATCATCATTTTCCATCCAGAAACTAGGTAAGAGCTATCCTTGTGCACAAGAAGCATTATAAAAAAATGCCTACTCAGCATTATAGCTCCAGTTCAGCAATCATTTGCTGGGTTCCCCTGTGCTAGGCACTTTGGGCTATTGAAATAATAAAGATAGGATATCCTGCCTTCAGTCTGTGGATAAAAGGCAAATACAAATAGTTCATTATAATGAAATGCGATAGTCATACTAACTAATAAAAATGCATTCTGGAGGTACCAAAAGCCTTGGGATGAAGGTATGAGACAAGAAAGGCTTCCTAAGGAGCTCTTGAGCTAAGGCTTAAATATAAGGTGGAATTTAGATGATGCAGGGAGAAGGGTAGCCTAGGCTGAAGAGATAATACGAGCAAAAGCAAGATGGCAAGAAACCACATGATATAGGGAACCATAAGCAGCTGTGTTGCTGGAGTATAAAGTATGAGGCAGGGAGCAGTAAGGAACAAGGGTGGAAAGACAGGCAATGGACTGTGCCCTGAAAGCCACATTAAGGAGCCTGAAAAATGAAGAGATCACTGAAGGTGCTTTCAGAATGGGAGTTACATGTTCACAACTGCTATCTCATCGAAAGCCAGTTAACTACCACCATGTAGCATGATTCGATTTAAAAGCTCTTAAAAACAAAGCTCTGTGTTAAATATAATGAATTCCACAATGAAGCTGCTTTATAGATACATATTATATTCAGACACAAATGAATTTTTATAATGCAAAGGGATAGCTTTGAGATAGTATCTCTTCCTCATACTTCTTGCTTTGCTTCAAATATGACCTTTGCAAAAAGACATTCATTGACCACCTGATATAGATATTTCACTATTCTATCACTATCACTTTACACTCTCACTTCACAGCACTGTTTTTTATTATTATTATTATTTATTTTTTTCTTAAAAAGAGGGAGAGAAACATCACTTGTGGTTGCCTCTCACGTGGCCCCCACTGGGGACCTGGCCTGCAACCCAGGCATGTGCCTGGACTGGGAATCGAACCGGCGACATTTTGGTTCGCAGTCTGCACTCAATCCACTGAGCCACACCAGCCAGGGCTCACTTCACAGCACTTTTATCTGGAATTATCTTGTTCACTTATCTGTTTACATGTTTATTGTCTGTGCACCCACTTGAGGGTAGGCTCTATCAAAAAAGGTAATCTGAAGGTTATATTTACTATTATATCCCTAATGCCTCGTGTTTTTGATGTAGCAGTTGCTTTATATATAATTGATAAATTAATAAATTGTGAACCAAAACTGGTAAGATGTGCAGGTATTGGTCAGAGTTGAAGGGGTTGGAAGGAAGTAAATTTTAAGGGAGAAGAAGACAGCTGGAAACATGTTTACCAGCCTGAGAAGAAGGCGGCCCTGACATTAATGAAGTTGGGCAACCCAGTGAGAGAAACTGGTTTGTGAAGTCTGACAAGTTTTCAGATTCTAAGTATTGGTACAACATAAGCAGCAATTTTTTTTATAAATAGCAATTTTAAGTGGGTACTTTTAAGCACAGGTTTGAAGTTTGTTTAGGAGAAAGAATGTGACTGTAGACAGAGATCTGGTAGCTGATGAAATTGCCAGAACGAAGGAATATAATGAAAAGAAAGCTGAATATAGAATCTTGGGAAACATCTACAGTTAAGGGCCAGAAAAACTGATAAAAAGAGATGAGTGGGAATACAGATGTGCTGAGAAGCAGATAAGTACAATTACACAAAAGCCAAGAAAGAAAAGGGTGTCAAGAAGCAGAGTAGATAGATGGCTGACTGTCAAATTTTTAGGTGGTTACAATTCCAATATAGTGAAAGACAGACTGAAAAGTATGTAGCAGGTAAGGCAATGAAGGTAGACGACAGATTACTTTTTCAAAGGGCTGGATGATAAATGAAAGAAATGAAACCACTGCTTATGAGGATGACAGAGTCAAGGGAAAGGGCATGTTTAGGATGAGAAGACTTGAACATATTTAAACTTCAAGAAAAAGTATTCAGTGGAAAAGAGATACTGCAATTATAGGAGACAAGCTATGGGCAACACATAGTCTCAAACACTCAAGTTTTAAAAAGATGAAAGGATGAAAAAATGAGTATTTAAATTAATAAGACAATTAAGCCCCCCAAAAGGTGAAAAGAAGGAAAAATGCAGAAATTAGATAAACAAAATAATAACACAACTAAAAGGATCAATGAAGCCAAATACTCTGGAAAAACTAATGAAAAAGAGATGACACAAGTAACAGCAGAAAAATGTTTTAAAAAAGCATATGATTCCACATGCAAGGAGTATTACAAGCACATCAATGCCGATAAATCTGAAGTTAGGTGAAATAAATAAAATAATGGTGTGAAATAATGGAAAAATGGTGTGAAATTGGTCTCTGCCTCCAGTTCCTAGCATACAGTTCTTAAAACCTGGTACAAGGGGGCCTCCCAAAAAATCCAGTTATTATTTTCTGAAGGGCAGGCCCCTTGTAGCACAGGATTCCCCTGCTAGGTGAGGGTCCTAGAAACCCATGTGTAACAGTGAAACATCTGGCAATGTTGTGAGAGGCTGCGTTCAGCTTCAATGAACTTTTCTGAAGACTCTTTCAACGTGTTTGTCCATTTCATGATGGGCGATTTAACAGCACAGCTGTCCACACCACCCTGAGTATTCAGCAGTTTTTGACCAGAATGGCAAGACCCCTGTGTCTCGCCCTCCCTATTCATCTGATCTTACCCCAAGACAATCCCCCCCATGAAAAAAGTCTTCAAAGAAAAATGTTTTGCTGATACGGAAGAGGTGAAACAAAACAAAACAAAAAACACAGCAGAAGCACTGAACGGCATCATAATCGACGAGTTCAAAAACTGTTTTGAGCCCTAGGCTAGTGTTTTGAGTGCCAGCCTGTGAAACAAAAGGTCACCGATCTGATTCCCAGCCAGGGCACATGCCAGGGTTGCCAGCCAGGTGTCCAGTAGGGGGCACATGAGAGGCAACCACACATTGATGTTTCTCTCCCTTTCTCCCTTCTCCTCGCTCTAAAAATAAATAAATATTTTAAAATTAAAAAAAACCTGTTTTTAGCAGTGAAAAAACATCTGGATAGGTGTTTTGCATCAAATGGAGAATACTTTGAAGGTGACCAAAGCTGAAACATATAAGAATATGTACACAATTTTTTATAAATGAATTCTGGTTTCTGAGGGGTCCCGCCTTATCATTTCCTGATAAGAGCACTAGGAGCATTTTTTTCCTCTAATATTTGGTTCCTGACATAGAGGTCCTAAATCCCTCAGAATTTCCTAGATCAAATATGAGTGTCTTTTGTTCAAAGGAGGGGACAGACGCTTGGTGGGCTCCTGGATGAAGGATGGTCAATAGAAAGACCAAAGCCATAATTAGAAGCTTGGAACTTTCAGGCCCACCCTTCCTTCTCCAGAGAGGAAAGAGGGGCTGGAAATGGAATAATCAATCAATCGTGCCTATGTGATGAAGCTGCCATAAAAATTCCAATACTATGGTGTTCAAGGAGCTTCTGTATTGCTGAACACATGTAGGTGCTGGAAGAGTGTATGCCTGTAAAGGGTATAAAATTCCGTGTCTCTCCCCACATACCTTGCTCTATGTATCTTTTCCACCTGGATGTCCATCTCTATCTTTATGGTATCCTTTATTATATAATAAACTGGTAAACTTAAGTAATTTCCCTGAGTTCTGTGACATGTTCTACCAATGATCAAATCCAAGAAGGTGGTCATAGGAACCTCTGATTTGTAGGCAAGTCAGACCGAAGTTGTGGGTAACCTCAGACCAACTACTTTCAATTGGCATCTGATGTGAGGGACAGCTTTATGGGACTAAGCCCCTAACCTGTGGGATCTACACTAACTCCACAATTAGTTTCTGAATTGAACTGAACTGAACTGAGGACGACAACCAGTTGGTATTGAAGAATTGCTTGATACATGGGAAACCCACATATCATAATATTACCATATTCAGAAGTATTATGAGTGTGGTAATATTATGACAGTAAAGGAGAAACACAGGAAGAATGTGTTTTTCTATTCACCTGGAAAATAAAAATTGCCAAAACTAACTCAAGAAGAAATAAACTTAGGAGGTCCTATAAGCATAATAGAATTATATCAGAAATTAATAACTCCCCACAAAAACAGCTCCCAGCCCAGAAGTTTTCAGAGGTGAGCTCTGCCACGTGTTCAAAAGAAGGTGAGACTACATGTCAACACTTCTGGAAAGTGGAAAGATGGGGTACTTCCCCAACTCACTCTGATATCCAAAATACGAGGCGGGCAAACGTAGGTTTACAGTAGTGAGTACACAAAACAGAGTTTACTCTTGTATTATTAATGATTGTATTATTTTCCACATGAACAACGGCAAACCTACTTTTTGCCCCACCCTGTATATAAAGAATCCTGTAATAAAAACTGCCTCGATAAAAAAAGGGCAAAGACATGAACAGATACTACACAAATAGATGGCCTGTAACAACCACAATATGATTAACAGAAAAATTTAAACTCAAAGTTCAAAATACCATTTTACCCCTACTGAATTAATAAAACTTAAGAATTATAACATTCTTGCCTATTCCACCAGGTGATAAGAAGTAGAATGCTCGCCTTGGCCATTGTGGCTCAGTTGGTTGGAGTATCATCCAGTAAACCAAGAGGTCACAGGTTCTAGTCCTAGCCAGAGCACATGCTGGGTTGCAGGTCTGGTCCCTAGCGGGGGGCGCATAATAGAGGAAACCAATGGATGTTTCTCTCCCTTTCTCTCTCCTTCCCTCCCCTCTCCCTAAAATCAATGATCATGTTCCTGGGTGAGGATTAAAAAAAAGGTTACACCCTACAATAAAATCTTCACAGAAATCTTTTTTTTAAAAGTAAAATGTTTGTAACAGAATTGTTAGCTACTGTTTGGCAGTGCCAAAAACCAGACACAGCTCCAATCTCCAATGAGAGTATGGATGATAAACTGTGGCACATTCACACAGTGAAACTTCGATACAGTGAAAGATAATTCCGCTATACTAAAACATTAATGTTGACCACTGGGGGAAAAACTCTTTCAGAAGAATACATGCAGTACTACATAAAATCCAAAAATGGGAAAATATGTAAAATACAACTGTGAAGAGAAACAAAACCTGATTCGGGGAAGAATCCATTTGGGAAGGACAAGAACGTGACTCCAAAGGTAAATGTCCTATTTTTTATATTATTCGTATGAGAATGGTATTTCATTTCACATTTTTATTTTATTTTTTTTAAGATTTTTTATTTATTTTTTTATTTATTTTTAGAGAGAGGGGAAGGTAGGGAGACAGAGAGGGAGAGAAACAGCAATGTATGGTTGCCTCTCACATGGCCCTCACGGGGACCTGGCCTGCAACCTAGGCATGTGCCCTGACTGGGAATCGAACCGGGACCCTTTGGTTCCCAGTCCGCGCTCAATCCACTGAGCTACACCAGCCAGGGCTTCATTTCACATTTTTAAATGCTTAAAAAATACTAGAAAAGGAATAGAAAATGTTTTAAACATACTCAAGAAGGCTGAAATAAAACACCCTGATAGACATAGGATTCTTCTACTTTTCTAAAAATTAAGATATAATTCATATAATTATGTCTAAAATGCATAAAATTCACTTTAAAAAATCCTCACCTAAGGATATTTTTTCACTGCTTTTAGAGAGAGAGGAGGGGGAGAGAGAAACATTGATGCCAGAGAGAAGTATTGACCAATGGCTTCCTGTAGGCACCTAGACAAGGATCGTACGTGGCCAAAATGGGGATCGAACCCACAACTCAGGTATGTGTCCTAACCTGGAATTAAATCTGCAACCTTTCATTTATGGGATGTTTTTAGTTACAAAATAACACTCCAATGGAGCCACACTAGCCAGGGCAAAATTCACTCTTTTAAAGTATATGATTCAGAGATTTTTATATTCACAGAACTCTATCTAATTCCAGAAACTCCATGCCCGTTAGTAGTCACTCCCCACTGAAAACTCCCACCAAACTCTTACAACCACTAATCTACTTTTTGCTGATTCTGGACATTCTGTGCTGGCTTCTTTCACTTAGCACAATGATGTCAAGATTCATCCATGATGTAACATGGGCCAAAACTTTCTTTTTTATAGCTGAATAATATTCCATCATTATATAATTATATCCATTTATCAGATGATGAACACTTCGGTTGTTTCCGTCTTTTGGCTATTATGAATAATCCTGCTATAAGCACTTGTATCCAAGTTTATGTATGACATGTTTTCAATTCTCTTGAGTATATATACGAAGTCTGTCCAGAAAAAGTCCAGCCATTGTTAATATAACGAGAACAGTTTGCAAGACATCAATGTAACCTAGCAGCCAAGGAGAATGGACTGCAATGTGCATGTATGAACAATGACAACTTCACTGTACTAGTAAGTGGGGTGGTAGACGCTGTTGAGTGAGCATGTACACTGTGTGGCTGTCACATTCAAAATGACTGAGCAATTAGAGCAACGAATCTGCATCAGATTTTACGTTAAGCTTGAACACTTCTCCTCAGAAACTATTTGGATGATTCAGAAGGCCGCAGCTATGGCAACTGGTGATTGGCAGTTTCATCACGACAACACGCCTGCTCATGCATCACATCTCGTGCAGTCATTTGGCAAAACATCAAATCACCCAGGTGATTCAGCCCCATTACAACCCACAATTAGTATCCTGTGACTAATGGTTTTTCCCAAAACTAAAATCACCCTTGAAAGTGAAGAGTTTTCAGACCATTGATGAGATTCAGGGAAATACGACAGGGCAGCTGACAGCAATTAGGAGAACTGTGTGAGGTCCCAAGGTGCCTACTTTGAAGGGGACTGAGGTTCACTGTCCTATGTACAATATTTCTTGTATCTTCTTCAATAAAAGTCTCTATTTTTTTTCCCCTGGCTGGTGTGGCTCAGCGGATTGAGCGCCAGCCTGCAAACCAAAGGGTTGCAGGTTCTATTCTCAGTCAGGGCACATGCCTAGGTTGCAGGTCAGGTCCCCCAGCAGGAGGTATGGGAGTGGCAACCACACACTGATCTTCCTCTCTCTTTCTCCTTCCCTTTCCCTTTCTCTAAAAATAAATTAAAAACCTAAAAAAAAAAGTCTCTATTTTTCCTATTACATGGCTAGATACCTTCTGGATAGACTTCGTATACCTAGGAGTAAAACTGTAGAGATCCTTCTACTTTTGAGACATCTTTTTTTTTTTAATCCTTACCCCAGGATATGTTTATTGATTTTAGAGAGAGAGGGAAAGAAAGAGACAAACATCAGTTAGTTGTGTCCCATATGCATCCTGACCGGGGCTCGAACCTACAACCTTACGGTGTTCAGACAACACTCCAACCAAGTCACACCATCCAGGGTGAGATATCTTTCATGAAAATTAACACTTATATGAAAATTCAATAAATGTTTTATTTGCAATAAAATCTGCATAAATGATACCTACAGCTTTAGGATAACTTTATGTTTAATGTCAGTGAAACAGCTGAATAATTCAAGGTCAACCAATTCAAATCTTATATTATTTACCTTGTCCTTTTTCAAGAAAAATGATTTTTGATTCTGGAAGAAAATTAGATCCAGTCACAATCATTTCATGACCACCATTTACAGAACAACTGTTGATACTGTACTTCTCAATATGAGGAAGTTCTTGAGCAGACCGCTGGGCTGTTTTATTTTTAAAAGTTGAGAAGAAACAAAATATTAGTTTATAATTTTTCATATATAAATGACAAATTCAGGCTATAAAATGAAAATAAAGAGGAGTAAATTCTGGACTTTTACAATTCAAGATAATACTAAAATACCCACCAAAATAACTACATTATTTAGAAAATAAAATAGAGTCATTAGATTTATGTGATTTCTTAATTATTTTCTTAAGGCTACAACTGTAAAAAAAACAACTAATAAGAGAAATTAAGTAATGTTTGCAAATTTATATTGACTTCAACACATTCACTTTATCCAACTTTTCTCTTTTTGGCGTAAGTCTTTAATATATTTCTTCCCTACAACTATTAAAATCGATAAATCTAATATAATTATAAAAGACAAATGAAATCCAAAGACGTACAATTATGTTTTCTACAATTAAAAGAAGACAAGTTTCTAAAGGACAAACACCAAGTAGCCCTTTAATCAAGAAAACACCTATATCATCATTGAGACATCAGGATTCCATTTGGATGATTTTCTAATAACTAAATAACTGAAGCATACATGAAGTATACATTTCAATAGTGAATTTTAAAAAATAAATGTAAATGTTTCTATAGTACACTAACATTTCATTTCCAGGGTATGTGAACAAGTTTTTCTTAATGCCATAGAGTCATTATTTAAATTAATTTTATAAACAGTGATCTTGGTACCCCTTTGTATGATACTGACTGATTCCAAGTAGCTACATTTTCTAGAGAAGGTATTTCTGGTTCTTTTCTCTTCAAAACAAAGGAAAAAATGTGGATTACACTCTCTTCTTCACATATGGAAAACAGGTCTACTTTTAGTCCTACTATTTGTGTGGAAAACTGGTGGCTTTGAGGGTCAGCTGTGTTTTGTTTGGCTGGATTAACATTTTAAAGAAATTTAAACCTGAATGCCTTTAGGAAGGACACACTCACAGTTCACTATGGCTCTTGTCTTTCGTAACTACTGAATACCAAGCCACAGAAGGTATGTGAATTGGGACACCAGCCCATTTAAAGAGAATGGTAAAACAGATTCTTTCATAAGGGATAGGTCTGGGATTTAGGATCAACTATCACTTGGGAAGTACCCAGCACCAACCTAGATCTCAGAAAATACTTACATCCCTACTTAAGTTCCAAATGACTCACAGATAAGGAACATGGAAACAAGCACTGACTGGTCTAGGGAATAGACTAAATCAAATTTTAGACATGTACGGTAGAAGTTGGCCATCATAGGTACATTCAAAGTAACAGTAAAAATGTGTTCAACAAATAGCACAGTCATAGCAAAAAATTATGTATCTGTTAAAAACAGTATTTTTTAATATTTAGCAGTATGAGAAAATGCCCATTATAAGTGAAAATACCAAAACAAGTTATAAAACTGTATTGGGTAAAGCCCTGACCAGTGTGGCTCAGCTGGTTGGGCATCATACCACAAAGCAAAAGGTTGCCAGTTTGATTCCCACTCAGGGCACATGCCCAGATTGCAGGTTTGGTCCCAAGTCAGGGCACATTTGAGAGGCAACTGATAGATGCCTCTCTCTCTCACATCGATGTTTTTCTCCCATTCTTTCTCCCTCCCTTCTCCTCTCTCTAAAAATAAATAAATCTTTAAAAAAAAATCTCTCTCAGGTAAGCCCAACTAAAAAATACCATATATATGTATAGATATATAGACCAAAAAGAGAGAGAGAAAGAAAAGAAACCCCCCAAAAATAGTTAATAGTAACTATCTTGGGCAAGTGATATTTCAAAAGATTTTAATACTACTCTTTGTACCATCTGGCATATTCTATATTCTCAACAATAATCACATATTAATTTAACAAATTAAAAGGAAAAAATCACATTAAATTTTGCCCTGGCTGGTGTTGCTCAGTGGATTGAGTGCCAGCCTGGAATCCGAAGTGTTGCTGGTTCAGTTCCTAGTCAGGGCACATGCATGGGTTATGGGCCAGGTCCCCAGTTGGGGGTGTGCAAGAGGCAACCAATTGATGTCTCTCTCACACATTGATGTTTCTCTCCCTCCCTTCCCTTCTCTTGAAAAGTAAATAAGTAAAATTTATTTATTTATTTGTTTTTTAAAGATTTTATGTATTTATTTTAGAGAGAGGGGAAGGGAGGGAGACAGAGAGGGAGAGAAACACCAATGTGTGGTTGCCTCTCACATGGCCCCCACTGGGGACCTGGCCCGCAACCCAGGTATGTGCCCTGACTGGGAATCGATCCAGGACCCTCTGGTTCCCAGCCCGCGCTCAATCCACTGAGCTACACCAGCCAGGGCGTAAATAAGTAAAATTAAAAAAAATATATATATATCATATTAATAAACTAAAAGAAAAAATAGAAAATCATTTCAAAGAAACTTCATCTTGAAAACTCAAAATATTCTATAACCTTATTTAAATTATTCTGCTAAACACACATGTTTGTATGGGCACAGAATACTCTGGCAGGATAATAAAAACACTGGCAATGATAGTTGCTTTGAAGAGGGAAAACTAGTTGACTCAGAAATTTGCTTCTCTCTATACTCTCATTCTTTCTGAATTTTGTACCATGTACCTGTCTTACCTATTAAAAATTAATTCAGCCCTGGCTGGTGTGGCTCAATGGACTGAGTGAAGGTCTGCAAACTGAAAGGCGGCCAGTTCAATCAGGAAATACTGATTGATGTATCTCTCGCATATCTTTCTCTAAAGATAAATAAATAAATATTTTAATTATTTATTTTTAGAGAGGGGAAAGGAGGGAGAAAGAGAGAGAGAGACATCAATGTGTGGTTGCCTCTCGCATGCCCCCAACTGGGGATCTGGCCCGCAACCCAGGCATGTGCCCTAACTAGGAAACAAACCAGAGATTCTTTGGTTCATAGGCCAGTGTTCAATCCACTGAGCCACACCAGCCAGGGCAATAAAATATTTTTTAAAAATTAATACAAAAATTACTTCTACAAGTGATGTCTTTTTACCATGGATTTGTTCAGTGATTCCCAAAGTCAATAGGGAAATGATAAAGTATTACTCCCATGCAGCAAACAGCAAATGGAGGCACAGAAAGGAAGTTAAGTAGGTATAATCCTGAATTAAGAATGCATGTGGTTAACAGAAATAAAACAGTATAATGTCACTAAAAGAGGACTAAGAACCTGTGCTCTATGCACAGCTCTGTCACCTATAAGCAAATAACCTTAGATGAGTACTTGAGATATTTGTGCCTGTTTCCTTCTACATAAAATTAAGACATGAAATTAAAACATTTCTAAGGGTATGCCAGAAAGACCTAAACAGGAGTTTCAGTCTTTCAGTCCTACCAGCTAACCTACCAGAGGTCCACAGTTCTCTAGGGCTTGAGTAGTTAGTTACCATGTTCTAGGACCTTTTTTCTTTTTTTCTTTTTTTTAAAGATTTTATTTATTTTTAGACAGAATGGAAGGGAGGGAGAAAGAAAGGGAGAAACAGCAATGTATGGTCGCCTCCCACACGGCCCTCACTGAGGACCCGGCCCACAACCCAGGCATGTGCCTTGACCGGGAATCGAACCGGGACCATCTGGTTCCCAGCCCGCGCTCAATCCACTGAGCTACACCAGCCAGGGCTCTAGGGCCTTTTTTTCATTTCTTTCCTTTGTAATCAGAGGGAAAAGGATTTACTTTCTCAATCTGGTGTTGTAATTAAATTTATGGTAAAAAATAATCCCACAAAAAACCAAAATCCTGTGAGTCCTTATTTAGTTGAGATGTCTACTCACTGAGACAGGCACGTTTCTACATAAAGGCTGACATTTTAATGAAATAACGATAGCCAAGTAACACTTAGAATCATAACTTCATGATTTGGTCCTTGAGTATAATCAAGCCCATCTGCCTCATTTACAGGTAAGAAAACTGTGGCCAGGAGAACTTGTCTATACTCACACAGCTACCTATTGTCAAATTATAGTAAGAAATCATTTTCTAACTTCAAGATCATAACTCCTCCTACCTAACCATGTAGCTTATTTCCATATATGAAAATCACACCAGCTATCCAGATTCTGTGCCTCAATTTACACTTTAGATCCAAACATCATTATTACAAACAAGACAGGAAATAACCTACTGTAAATGAAATTTTAAAACATCATCACAAGCTCACTTACAGCACTCAACAGGTATAGAAGCAGTCTGCAGAGAAAGGACTTTTCCATTGGGCTGTGGGATGTGTACACGAAACACAAGTCGAACTCTAGTATTCTTTCTGCCAATATCAGTTTCTCCTTTTCGAAGTTCTATATCTGAATTGCGGAGTTTCAAAATACCGGCACAGTCAATACTAGGGAGAAAAAAATATAAACATTTTACTTGCTTACTGATAATTAGTGGTTCTAAACAACTCAGCTAAACAGCCACTGCTAATTTGGCAGGGAAGAACTATCACTACCTAAAATCACAAATTAAAAATGTTTGAAAGAAGTGATTAGGCAAAACAAAACAAAACAAAAAACCCCTCAAAGACACAGACAACAATATGGTGATTACCAGAGGGAAAGGGGGGTGGGGGAAGGTAGAAGAAGGTAAAGGGGAAATAAATGGAAAAAATTTTTTCTTTCTTCTTCTTTTTTCAATTTATTTTATTGATTATGCTACTACAGTTGTCCCATTTTCCCCTCCTTATTCCCCCCCACTCCCACCCCCCCATTCCCTGCCCTTTAGTTTTTTGTCCAAGGGTCATACACATAAGTTCCCTGGCTTCCACATTTCCCATACTATTCTTAACCTCTCCCTGTCCGTTTTCTACCTACCATTTACGCTGCCTATTTTCTGTACTTTCTCCTCTTCTCTCCCCCTCCCATTCCCAAGTTGATATCCCTGACTTATATAAATCCCTTTAACATTTCATATAATAAAGGCTGGTTGATGATGAACTCCTTGAACTTGACGTTATCTGAGAAGCACTTTATCTGCTCTTCTGTTCTAAATGAAAGTTTTGCTGGATACAGTATTCTTGGATGTAGGTCCTTGCCTTTCATGTCATGGTATACTTCTTTGCAGCCCCTTCTTGCTTGAAAGGTCTCTTCTGAGAAATCAGCTGCAGTCTTATGGGAACTCCTTTGTAGGTAACTGTCTCCTTTTCTCTTGCTGCTTCTAGGATTCTCTCCTTATTTTTAATCTTGGGTAATATAATTATGATGTGTCTTGGTGTGTTCCTCTTTGGGTCCAACTTCTTTGGGACTCTCTGAGCTTCCTGGACTTCCTGGAAGTCTATTTCCTTTGCCAGATTGGGGAAGTTCTCCTTCATTATTTGTTCAAATAAGCTTTCAATCCCTTGGTTTTCCTCTTCTCCTTCTGGCACCCCTATGACCCGGATGTTCAGACGTTTACAGATGTCCCGGAGGCTCCTAAGCCTCTCTTCGTTTTTTTGAATTCTTGTTTCTTCATTCCTTTCTGGTTGAATGTTTTTCTCTTCCTTCTGGTCCACACCGTTGATTTGAGTCCCAGTTTGCTTCCCCTCACTATTGGTTCCTTGTACATTTCCCCTCATTTCTTTTAGCGTATTCTTTATATTTTCATCTAATTTGCGACCAAATTCAACCAATCTGGTGAGCATCCTGATTACCAGTGTTTTGAACTGTGCATCTGATAGGTTGGCTATCTCTTCATGGCTTAGTTGTATTTTTTCTGGAGCTTTGATCTGTTGTTTCATTTGGGCCATTTTTTTTTTAGTCTCTCTGCACCTGTTACTTTAAGGGGTGGGGCCTTAGGTGTTCACTAGAGCAGGGTAACCCACAGCGCAGTGTTGTGATGCTGCCTGTGGGGAGGGACCTGAGACAGAACAATGGCACTTGCTCCACTCTCCGCTGGCTCCCAGTCACCTCTCAGGACAGCCACAAGCAAATTGGGCCCCTCTGCGCCGGTTCCTCGGTGGGTGGCCTGTGCAGATTTAAGTCCCTGTTGTTCTCTCCAATGAATACTGCTGCGATGCTGGGAGCTCCTCCCGCCGCCGCCTCAGCCCCCACAGGGGTTTTCCATCAGTAATTTGAGGCTTTATTTCCCTGCGTTGGTGGGCTGGGCGGTCTGCTCTGCTCCCCAGCTTGACCGCCCAGTCCACCATTCTCGGCCCCAGTGGGTCCAGGTTAGCCAGCCGCAGGCTCCCCTAAGAGCGCCGGCCGAGGGCCTCTCCAGGCAGCTGCAGCATTGCCCCCACTGCTCCACAAACTGCAGGCTTGCCGCGCGCTCTCCACCCCCCTTACCAGTCTGGATGAATGTGTCTTCTTTAACTTCTTAGTTGTGGGACTTCCAAACAGCTGGATTTTCTGTCAGATCTGGTTGTCTTTTGTTTTTAAATTCTTGTTTTCCCTCTTTTGGTTGTGCGAGGAGGCACAGTGCGTCTACCTATGCCTCCACCTTGGCTGGAAGTCCATAAATGGAAATTTTTAAAATATATATTTTTTGCATGACAAAAATATAATAGTTTGTCTGTAAAGAGGGCTGTCAGCAATTCCTTCCCATTCCTGTACATGCATGCCGTTTTTCCCAGAGGGGGCATGCTATGTCCCCTCTCCTTGAGAGCTGGCTTTATAGAATGTGACCAAATGATGCTGTGTAAGTTATAAGCCTAGCACTTAAGAAGCCTCATAACTTCCTCTTGGAGCCCTGAGCCACCATGATGAAGTCCAAATAGCATACAGGAAAGAAAGGCCAAGACAATCCTTAACTACACCAGCCATCTTGGATGTTCCAAACCCAACTGAGCTACCAGCTGGATTCAGGTGCGTGAGTGATCCTATCCATCACCACATGAATGAGCTAGTTGAGTCCAGCCAACCCAAAGAATCATAAAAAAAAACAAAGTTATTAGGCCAGAAAAGATTCATATGTAGGACCACAAATATCATTAATAGCATAGATTTTTTATAGTCATATGCTTACTAATAAAACAGTTTATCAGGCTATGATTCTTTCATTTCTAATAATATTACATACTTCTAAAGTTTCTAAACTGTAAGTTTTATATTTTCTCAACTATATTACATATTTCTAAAGAATGCACATACAAAATTACAGTTTTGGCATTTAAGGTCTAATATTTCAACACTTTCAAAATGTATGACTAAATATGGTTGCTTAAAACATATCATGGTAGGAAACAACAGTACCTACAACGTATCTTTCTTATTCACATATTGGAAGAATTTAGCAAACAGATAACTAATGATCAAACATTCCAGTTAAAGTTTATTCTCTCTTATGGCACTCATTGTTATTCATACTTTTACTGTATCTACCAATAGTTCCAACTCTAATGCTCACTGCCCAAAGACTGCACAAGTAGCTTTGAAGGACCATGTATATTACAGAATTAGGTTATCAAGATAAGAACCAGTAAAATACAAGAAAGAATCCCAAAAAGGATGAATATTTTCATCTTCAGAAAGACACAGAAAAAAATTCTAAAAAATAATTTTTAAAATAAACAAAATAAATGATATCAAATAACTGTACTTCAGCTCCAAACAATATTGATCAAACTGTATCAGGCAGTGATTATTCATGTTAACATGCCAACATGGGTCTCTGGGGGGAACTCCAGAGGTCATATATTTTATTAAGTTTTGAGGGAAGATATTTTAGCAGAAGCTAAGCTTCTAACAGAAGATTTGGGGATCAAGATGGAGGTGTAGGTAGATACATACGCTTTGCTACCTTGCACAACCGGAAGAAGGATAACAACAAATTTAAAACCAAAAAAACCAACTAGAACTGCCAAAAAATCGAACTACAGAAGTCCAACAACCAAGGAGTTAAAGAAGAAACATTCATCTAGACTGGTAGGAAGGGCAGAGGCAGGCAGCCAGGGTGGAGAGGACGTGCAGCAAGGAAGCAGACCTGACGGAAGAGAAGGCGGCTGGAGGACCAGGAGGTTCCACATTCGCATATAGATACACCAGTAGGAACAACTGGGGAATGAGACAGACCACGCAACCCAGGGTTCCAGCACCGGGAAACAAAAGTCTTAAAACCTCTAGCTGTAAAAACCTGCGAGGGTTGTGGCTGCAGGAAAAACTCCCAGCCTAACAGGAGAGTTCGTTGGAGACACCCACAAGATCCTAGAAAGTACACAAAAGCCCATCCACCAAGGAATCAGCACCAGAAAGGCCCAATTTGCTTGTGGGTAGCAGGGGAAGTGACTGAAAGTGAGGCAAGAGCTGAGCAAGCGGCATTGTTCCCTCTCTGACCCATACGGCACCACAACGCAGCCACACAGGGAATACCTAAGGTTTGCTCCACCCCTTACAATGTAACAGGCACCCTGAGACAAAAAAAAAATATGCTCCAAATGAAAGAACAGATCAAAACTCCAGAAAAGGAACTAAGAAATGAGAAGATAGCCAACCTATCAGATGCTGAGTTCAAAACACTGGTAATCAGGATGCTCACAGAAATGATTTAGTATGGATGCAAAATAACAGGGAAAATGTGAAGGCTATACAAAGTGAAATGAAAAATACACAGGGAACCAACAGTGAAGGGAACAAAACCAGGACTCAAATCAGCGATTTGGAACAGAAGGAAGAAATAAACACTCAACAAGAACAGAATGAAGAAACAAGAATTCAAAAAAGTGAGGAGAGGCTTAGCAACTTCCAGGACAACTTTAAATGTTCCAACATCTGAATCATAGGGGTGCCAGGAGAAGAGGAAGAACAAGAAATTGAAAACTTATTTGAAAAAATAATGAAGGAGAACTTCCCCAATCTGGCAAAGAAAATTGACTTCCAGGAAGTCCAGGAAGCTCAAAGAGTCCCAAAGAAGTTGGACCCAAGGAAGCACACACCAAGGCACATCATAATTTCATTACCCAAGATTAAAGAGAAAGAGAGAATCTTAAAAGCAGCAAGAGAAAAGGAGACAGTTACCTACAAAGGAGTTCCCATAAGACTGCAGCTGATTTCTCAAAAGAGACCTTATAGGCAAGAAGGGGCTGGAAAGAAGTATACCAAGTCATGAAAGGCAAGGACCTACAACCAAGATTACTCTATCCAGCAAAACTTTCAATTTCTTGAGAATCTGTATTAGAAACTCATGTACTCTATTTTCTTTAACTTACTTATACACTACTTTTAGAAAGGATAAGGCTTTTTACAATATACTTACAAATAAGGCCAAGAAAAAAACAAATAGAAAAAATTTTAAATATAAGGAACAGGAAATAAATGTATCCTACATCCAGGGTTATATGAATTACTATAACTGACTTAATCATGAATTTTCTGGAAGTCAAAGCAAAAAATAAATGTTATAAAGTTTTTATAGGTTTCTCCTTGTCTGATAAAGCAAAATCTATCATGTTATCAGAAAATACTAACTTTTTTCCTTTAACTTAAAAGGATTCTCTGTGTGTGTATAATAATGACCAACCTAAGAAAGAGTGGTTTTTTCAGACTATGAAGAAGTATTCATACGGCTATTTCTTCTACTGTCCTTCAAGCAAAGTAAAGAAGCATAATGTGCTTCTTGTGATTTTCTATTTAACTTGATTCAAGTCTAATACTTTAGATATCCAGAGGGATAAATGGAAATATGGCCTGAGGGGTATCTTCCAGAGACAAATTTTACAAATTCTTAGATAAAAGATGGTTCAAAGTTGACTGAGTTCTGCAGCTAATTGTATATTCATATGCTTTTAATGCTAAATGAAAAAAGTAAGATTCTAGAGTAAAAGAGAAGCTGACTTGCATTCTCATTCAGAGGCTGGCCACCTCACTTTATTTGAAAATGGGTTAAATAGGACATTTGGAGGAAGAGCCAATGTTTTCCTTAAGAGTTTTGCTCAAGTGCCTGAAGAAGCATTGGTTGAGACTCCAAAGTTCTTTCTAAATCACAGAACACGAAAATTTTAAGAGTACAGATTATCAACTAGCTGTCTGCATCTGCCATGAAAAAACTATTGCAGTCCCTATATAATGACTCACTGGGCTGGGTTCTCAGGTACTGTCCACTTAAGCAAAGCAGGCAAAATAAGATTTTATTTAATTTCATATTAACTTGTCTTTCCTGGTAATAACTAGATAAAAGGGTAAGTGATTCCTGAGGCAATTCTTATTAGAATTATAATACAAATTGCTATATCCTCAGGGGTATATTCAGCTTACCTAAAAAGCTACTTAAATATAATTTAAATGAAAAGAGCTAGAGACTGATACCTGACTGTTTTTGCAACAGGTAGGGATGGATGTTACTAGTAATGTAAGAAAGGTCTATATTGTAGTTTGAAATAACTTCTCTAACAAACTTTACTGTAAGTTTCACATACCTGGTAAGTAACAGATTAATAGTTGCCTACTGAATATTCTTTCTTCCATTTTTCCTTAAAAACAGGCCCCTATACTGTTAGAAGTGGCAATGTACTCAGGCAAAAAAAATTACCCCGGTCTTCCTTACATACAAGGATGATCAATGAGATTTGTTGGGTAGGTTTCTCGGACAAGCTCTTTAAAGAGGCCTGACACAGACGGAAGTTCTCTGTTAACCTTCATCCTATTGCTTCTTCCTTATTCCTCCTGGGTTTGGGATGGTGATGACTAGAGCACCAGCAGCCATTTTAAATCATGAGGCAATCTTGAGAATGGAAACCTTATACTAAAAATTGCAGGGAAGTCAAAACAGAAGGACCTTAGAAATTCAATGACTTATGAAGCCACTGTGCTAGCCCTAAAATGCTATGTGTGTATTTTTATCATGGGATGCAAAACTAAACCTCTGTTTAAGTCACTGCATTTCAGGTTTAACAGGCAACTATATATAATCCTAACTAATATTCGTGAGCAAAACTCTACTGCATACTCATTTGGAAGTTGGCCACCTAGAGGTAGGGTCAAAGTTTTCCTTAAAAGAAATATAACAATCATAATTATACTGCAGTTGCTTATTTATTATTTATTCTATTAGACTATGAGCTACTTGAAAAAAGTCCAAATATTTTTATCTCTGTCACCTAGCATAGTACTACATGGGTTCATAAACTTTTCCTGAATTGAATTTTCTTTCAGGAAATATGCTACCAACCTTAGCAAATGTATTATGATTATTTAAATAATGTTATTCAGTTAATTTAGAAAACAAGTATTTTATTTATCTGTACAATAAAAAGAAATGTTATGTTTTTTCCAAAAGTTGTTTTAGGGGAAAAAAACTGTCCATTTGTGGGCATGTTGCAAAATACCTTGCTGACATATTGTTTTCAGGAAGAAGTGGAATTTCCAGAACCTTTGTGCTGGCAATTATTATCTCTTGGCTTGCAGTAGCAACTGTCTTCCCAGTGATTCGATGCACCTGGTAAAATGCATGAGGTCGTAAATATCGATCATCTGCTGTTCCAATAAACATCTGTAGATTTATCGGCTTTTCACTATATCCCAGCAGCTAATCAGGAAGAAAAAACACAGAAAACAAATTCATTATCCATGCATTTTACAATGACCTTACATAGTAAATCTTCAGATCTGTATCATATATTATTAATATATAAAATTTATTTCAAAAAAGATAAGTTAAAAAAGTAAGCGGGCATGTTCTCCTTCCCAGGAGCATGCTCACATCTTTCTTCCTTCTCAGGTGTGCATCTCCTAAACCCTAAGGGTTCCCACAAGACTGCAACCAGGCAAGCAATGGGCAGCAGCAGCTCATCCTGGACTAACCCACTGAACTTGTCTTCAAGGGCTCCTTTTCTCTGACCTTCCAGTGAGCCAAAGCAGACCTGCCTAAGTTCTCTTCTGTTGCTTCTTCTAACCCAAGGCCCTCCTTGTCTCACTGTCTCCAGCTTTAATAAACGTACTCTCGATATCAAAAAAATAAAATAAGACAATAATAAGTGAACAACCTTCTAAATTTTGGAAGTAGTTTAAGAATTATAAAATTCTGAAATACTATATTACAAGGGATGAGGAGTTTTTTGTTATTTTTTACTCTCTAGGTCCATCCATGCTGTCATAAAGGGTAAGATTTCCTTCTTTATTATGGCCAAGTAGTGTTTCACTGTGTAAAGGTACCACTGCTTTTTTATCCACCCACCTATTGATGATCACTTGGACCGCTTCCAAATCTTGGCTATTGTAAATAATGCTGCAATGAACAGGGGTGCACATATTGTTTTGAATTAGTGTTTTTGGTTTCTTCGGATATATTCCCAGCAGTAGAATCGCTGGGTTATAAGGCAGTGCTATTTTTAATTTATTGAGGTAACTCCATACTGCTTTCCATAGTGGCTACACCAATGTGCATTTCCACCAACAGTGCACAACGGTTCCGTTTTCTCCACATCCTCTCCAACACTTGTTTGTTGATTTATTGATGATAGTCATTCTGACAGGTGTGAGGTGATATCTCATTGTGGTTTTAATTTGCATTTCTCTGATAATTAGTAACAGTGAGCATCTTTTCATATGTCTATTAGCCATCTGTAAGTCCACTTTGGAGAAGGATCTATTCGGATTCTTTTCTCATCTTTTAATTGGATTTTTTTGGGGGGTGTTGAGTTGTATATTCTCTATCAATTTTGGATATTAACCCCTTATCAGATGCATCACTGACAATGACAAATATCTAGATCAACAAAAATTTTGCAAAGTCTTCTTTAACTACTGTGGAGAATACAGAAGAAATGCTGATTCTGTAATCCAGGAGACCCTGACCATCCAGACCAGACCTAAAAACTTAGGTGTGTGGCAAGGTCCTCTAATAGGCTATTAAAATCACAGACACTTTTAGTAGAAAGAGTCTAAAAAAGCCTATTTCATGTTACCAACTTAGAATTTCAACAAATTTAATAAGCTGGGCTACTTTACTTTTTTTGGTACCCTTCACTGTTGCTGAAGTCAAGATGACTCTACAGGATTGATTATGGGGATGGCCAGGAGGTACTAGAGATAAAAACAGTGACCACAAAAAAGGAGACAATTGAAAAAAAGAGCCTGAAGAAGTATAGAACTTAGAACATAGAACTTAGGGAGACTCCCATGTCCAATCTGATGGCTGAGTAGCACCTCTTTAAACCACCATTATGCAGATAAATGTAAACTGAAACAAATATAAAGAATGACTTAAAAGCATGGAGAGCAACCAAAGTAAGCAGATACTAGAAGCAAATTGGCACATGTAAGAAAAGAATAACAACAGGTGTGTTTCCTGGTTTTAAGGCTTTGAATGAGAGAAAGCCACAGTCTTAACTTACACAGTGGCTGAAACTCCCACAGAAAACCCACAGCCTGAAGGGTCTGAAGAACTGAGGACAGAGTCTGGGAGTTCGTAAAAAAAAAAAACCAACAATTTACATCTTCTAGAAAGTAAAACAGAAATCCCAGAAAGGAGACAACCAGAGATGGGAGCTCCAATTATAGATATAAACTCTGACCAATCCCTTGGCTGACCTTCTAAACCATTTATGAACAAGATAGATCTCAGGCAGCCTAACTAAGGTGAAAATAACTAAAATGAGATTATGAGCTGCCACCAACCACAGGTTAGGTTTTGCAGGTTGACTCCAACCAAGTAAAGTACTTGCTTAAACAAACAAACAAAAAATCAACATTCTTTGGGAGTATACATGATTTATTTTGATGTTGAGTTGCAGGGGTTCTTTATACAATACTGAACATTCATCCCGTGTTGATAGGTGATTTGAAAATACTATCTCCCATTCTATAGGTTGTCTTTTCACTTTCTTGGTAGTACTTTGAGGCACAAAAGTTTTAAATTTTGATGGAATCTAATATGTCTATTTTTTTCTTTTGTTGCCTGTGCTTTTGGTGTCATACTTACCAAATCCAATGTCAAGAACATTTTCTTCAATGTTTTCTTCTAAGAGTTTTATAGTTTTAGCTCTACGATCCATTTTAAGTTTTGTATAAATATGTGAGGAAAACGTCAATGACATTATTTTGCATGTGGCTATCCAATTTTCCCAGCACCATTTGTTAAAAAGACTGTCCTTGCCCTACTGACTGGTCTTGGAACCTTGACAAAAATGAATTGACCTTATATTATACATGGGGGCTTATTTCTAGGCTTTTATCCTACTCCATTGGTCTGTCTTTATGATAGTACCATACTGTTTTAAATACTGTAGCTTTGTAGTAAGTTACAAGTCAGGATCAGTGAGTCCTCCAACTTATTCTTTTTCAGGATTGTTTTGGCTATTCCAGGCCCTCTGCAATTCCATGTGAATGTGAGGATATGTTTTTCCATTCTGCAAAAAAGGATGTCAGAATTTTGGTAGGTACTGCATTGAACCTATAGGTTACTTTGAAGATTATTGACATTTTAACAATATTAAGTCTTCATATACTTGAACATGGAATGTCTATTTATTTTTATGTATATTTAGATTATACTTATTTTTATTTATTTCCACTTATTTTTATTTTTTCACCAATATTTACAGTATTCGGCATACAAGTCTTACACCTCCTTGGTTAAATTTATTCCTAATTAGCCCTGGCTGGTGTAGCTCAGTGGATTGAGCGCGGGCTGGGAACCAAAGGGTCCCGGTTCGATTCCCAGTCAGGGCACATGCCTAGGTTGCAGGCCAGGTCCCCGTGAGGGCCATGTGAGAGGCAACCATACATTGCTGTTTCTCTCCCTCTCTGTCTCACTCCCTCCCCCTCTCTCTAAAAATAAATAAAATCTTTAAAAAAAAATGTATTCCTAATTATTCAATTATTTTAAATGCTATTGCTTTGTTTTTAAAAAGATCTTATTTATTCATTTTCAGCGAGAGGGGAAGAGAGGGAGAAAAAGAGAGAGAGAAACACTGATGTGCAAGAGAAACAGCAAAAGGTTGCCTCTTGCATGCCCCCAACTGGGAACCTGGCCCATAACCCAGGCATATGCCCTGACAGAGAATCAAATCTGATAACTTTCAGTTCGCAGGCTGGCAATCAATCCACTGAGCCACAACAGCCATGGTGAAATTACTTTCTTAATTTCTTCAGGTTGTTCATCACTGGTATCTAGAAAATCAACTGGTGTGTGGTGTGCTGATGATCTTCAAAACCCTAAAATTTTGCTGAACTTGTTTATTAGCTCTAGTTGCTTTCTTCTAGATTATTTGGAATTTTCTATGTATATAAATATGTCATCTGTGAATAGAGATAGTTTTACCTCTTCCTTTCCAATCTGGATGTCTTTTATTTCTTTTTATTGCCTAGTATCTCTGGCTAGAACTCCTAGCACAAAAGCTGAATAGCAGTGGCAAAACTGGGCAACCTCATCTTGTTTTTGAACTTAAGGGCAAAGCTTTCAGTCTTTTAATGTAAGTATGATGTTAGCTATGAGCTTTTCATAAATAACCTTGATCATGTTAGGGAATTTCCCTTTCCCTTAATCTGTTGGGGGTTTTTTGTTTTTGCTTTTTTAATGAAAGACTATTAAATTTGTAAAAGCCTTTCCTGTGTCAGTGAGATGATCATGTCATTTTTATTCCTTCATTCCATTAATAAGATATATTACATCATTTGATTTTCATATGTTGAATCACCTTTTTCAGTTCTGGGGTAAATCTTACTTGGTCATTTATACAATCCTTTTAAAACATGCTGTTGGACTGCCTTTGGTTTGCTAGTTTTTGTTGAGAATTTTTCTGTTTATATTCATTAGAGATATTGGTCTGTAGTTTTCTCTTCTTGTATCTTTGTCCTTATCATTATCCTTTCAATTTAAAACAAATTTCCATGTCTATGTTAGAATTCCTCCATCTCTTCACATATGTAGCCCACCTTTTCTACCAGATGATTTAGCACTTTATCATGGTTAAATTATCTTCCTGATAACTCCAAGATAGATATAGTTAGATCTAGGCCATCCCTGTGTCCACTTCTATTGATTATTTTGTTTTTATTGTGGGTGACACTTTCTTTTGTGTGGCTATACTGTTTAACATAAACAAGACATTTCATATAAAAGAACTTTAAAAGACTGAAGCAGAAAACATTCACCTCCAGAAGAGGCATGCTACTTTGTCAGGTCACAGTCTTTACTGAGGCGGCTTTACTGCAGCTTTAGTCTGATTCCTCTGTTTTGAGGTGGTGGTTTCCTTGCTCTTAGTGGAAGTCTTAGAGGCTTTGTAGAGGTATCTCCCCACTCCTAATCTTGGCCCCAAAGGTATCTAGGAAAAAGATTTTTCTCTGTGGCTGTTTTAATACATTAAAACAGCAAGGGAACTATGGAATAATATGGGTTGCATAAAATCCATTTTTCAGTAAGCATAGTGAAGGAGGTATCCAGCTATTCAAGGCAATACTGATGGAGTTTCTGGTGCCCAGCCCCAAGTATCATCAGTATAAGCTGTGGTCATGAATCACCGAGCCAGTGATGATTTCACTACACCAGTAGTAGGTAGGGTGCCTAGACAGAGTTCCACGCCAGGTAGCTTCAAAGCCTGAGATTTATGAGCTCCCTAATAACCTTGAAAAAAATTTCTCTTCCCCTACCAAAAAATTTTTCTCTTCTGTTTGTTGTGCTATGGTTTATAAAGTATCCTGACATGTGATATCAAATATAGTGTGCCTACTACAGTGTCTGGCATATAGTTAGTAATAAATAAATGTTAGCTATTAGACTGCATTCATGATTCTAAGCATGGAATCAATAAGGGTTTCAAGTGTGTATAAGGAATTTAATTCTATGTGGTTCTTCAGGTGAATGCTTTATTCCTTCCCTGCTGGCCCAATCCTGGCTTTATAGTAGATTTCGTAACCAAGCAACATCATAATTTACTGATGTATCCTCCTCTACCCAGGAAAGGACATGAAGACTTTTGCCTATTATCAGATAATAGAATTTACCCAGGATGATTTTCAGTCCTGTAACATTTATAGAGAAGCAATTAAAGCCTGGACCATTGCAATGGCCTTATAACAGCTCTCCCTGTTTTCACTTTTGCTTCCCTACAGCCTAATCTCTGTCCATGAGTCAGAACAAACTCAAAATATTAACCAAAAAATTTCAATCCCCTTTTCAGAACTATCTAATGGGTTCTTTCCACACTCAGAACTAAATTCAAATACCCTATAATGATTTACAAGGCCTATATGATCTAGGCACTGGCTAACTTGTTGCCTTACCTTCTCCTACCCTACTGCTTCTACACTCTGCTCTGGCCATCCTGGCCTTATTGCATGAACCATCCAAGCTCATTCCTAATCTCAGGACCTTCACACTTAATATTTTATTCCTCTGGAATATTATTCCCTCTCTTCTTCACATTACCTTACTCCTTCAGCTCTGTACTCAAAGGTCAGCTCCTCAGAGAACTCCACCCTGTCTAAAATTCTATATCTCTGTCCTCTTATCCTGTTTTACTACTTAGTACTGATCACTTAAAAAGGTATATTATACATTATCTCCCTCAGTACCATGTAAGTTCCAAAAAGGCAAAAACATTCTCTTGGTCACCTCGCTACCCCTTCCCTCTTTTTACTGAGGATCTACTAGGGAAATACCCACATTGAATGTTATTGCTTCAGCCAGTATTACACCGGTGGCTCACAATAAAGAACAAAGTGGTATGTATTAAACTTTGTTTCTCTCCCTTTCTCCATCCCTTCCCCTCTCTCTATAAATAAAATCTTAAAATAAAAAAAAAAAAAGGGAGTTACTTAAGACCCTAAAGAGGCAGACATTTTTTTTTTTTTAAGATTTTATTTATTTATTTTTAGACAGAGGGGAAGGGAGGGAGAAAGAGAGGGAGAGAAACATCAGTGTGCGGTTGCCTCTCACATGGCCCTCACTGGGGACCCGGCTTGCAACCCAGGCATGTGCCCTGACTGGGAATCGAACCGGGACCGCTTGGTTCCCAGCCCATGCTAAATCCACTGAGCTACACCAGCCAGGCGAGGCAGACATTTTTTATAAGTAATATAGGATATAGGAGAGTATATGATAAAAAGCAATTAAGATTCTAAGGAGAGAAAAGATAGAATCATGGAAACCAACTAAGAGGCTAAAGCACTAAAATCATGCAAACTAGAAGTTTAAACTAGGGTGGAAGTAAGAACATAAATAGAAAATAGAAATGGAAAGGAATGAATGCAATAATATAATCTTTCCTATGAGATCCTAAAGAGATCTTTGTAACTGACTACACATAAAAGAATAAAAAGATGAAAACAAAGTTGTTAGAAATTCTCAGCTTCAATATCCAGAAAAATGGTGGTATCACTAGCAAATGAAAAAAAAAAAGGAAAAGTCACTGATTTAGGACAGGCTTGGAGGGAGAGAGGTAATGTTTTCAGTGTTAGTCATGCTATATTCAAGTTAACAGTGAGACACGTAGGTGAAAACGTGAGGCTATATAACATGTGCATTCTTTCAGGCCAGTCACAGCGTTACTGCTTAACAAACATGGTGCTTTGCTATCTAATTAGGTAAAATAATGCACCGTCTATTGTGTCTTGAAAGAATGACATTTGAAGTCTACTTTCCTCCTCTTGTTCTGACACGATGAGTATGCACTGTAAAAGTTCCCGTACAATGAACAGACAACAAGTGTGGGAGAAGATGTGGAGAAAACGGAATCCTCATGCACTATTGGTGGGAATGCAGATTGGTGCACCCACTGTGGAAAGCAGTATGGAGTTACCTCAACAAATTAAAATGGAACTGCTGTATGACCCAGTGATTCTACTACTAGGAATTTATCTGAAGAAACCCAAAACACTAATTCAAAAGAATATATGCACCCCTATGGTCACTGCAGCATTATTTACAACAGCCAAGATTTGGAAGCAGCCCAAGTGTCCATCATCAGATGAGTGGATTAAAAAGCTCTGATACATTTACACAATAGAATACTACTTGAACTTTAAAACAAAAAAAAAAAAAAAAAAAAAGGAAATCTTACCCTTCACAACAGCATGGATAGACCCGGGAAGCATTATGCTAAGTGAAATAAGCCAGTCAGAGAAAAACAAGTACCATATCACTCATATGTAGAAACTAGTGAACAAAATGAACTGCTGTGCAGCCCGGTTCCTAACAGGTCATGGACTGGTACTAGTCATTGCATCCCATCCCATTTTTAGAGAAGCATTATGTTGCAGGCAATAAACAAATTATTGCTACTGTTAACACTACTCTCTAAAAACACTCATCTAGTATCAGTACACTTCTCTTCAGGCCACCCTCTGCTTACAGAAGTAAGCAAGCCAAGTTGTGTTTATGTAATGTTTCCATAGCAAAAGTCTGTGCCTGCTTAATTTAACTAAAGCTGCAGGGTTAAAGCCTGAGGACACTATAGGACAGACTAGAGTAACTTCAATAAGAAGTTCTATTATCAGTTCTGCTAAATTACTTGGTGGGGGAGGGGATCTGAATATATTAGGAACATGACAACACACCGTAGAGATACTAAAAATACAAAATTAAATCTCAATAATATAAATCTCTTCAAACTGAAAATGTGCACATAACAGTATCCTATAAAAAATCATCATCTGGAATTGGATCTTGGTGTATGATGAAATACAAAGTCTAAAGATAAAAATAATCACAATCCCCATTTTTAAAATTTCAGTAACTTTTGGGATAAGACTCAGATATTTATGCCTTAATAAAACTTATCACTGTAGCCCTGGCTGGTGTAGCTGAGTGGATTGAGCGCGGGCTGGGAACCAGACAGTCCCGGTTCGATTCCCGGTCAGGGCACATGCCTGGGTTGCGGGCCAGGTCCCCAGTGAGGCCATGTGAGAGGCAACCATACATTGCTGTTTCTCTCCCTCTCTGTCTCCCTCCCTTCTCCTCTCCCTAAAAATAAATAATAAATAAAATCTTAAAAAGTTAAAAAAAAAAAAAAACTTATCACTGTATAATCAAGTATATGTACAGTTTTATGCAATTTTTCCCATGTGCAGATTCAAGTAACCACTGTTAACAGTTGAGGTACAGAATTTTTCCATCATCACAAAAGAATGTTCTTGTGCTATCCCTTTATATTCCAAACCTTCAACCTGTCCCTGTTCCCTGGCAACTGCTCATCTAGTCTCCATCTATACAGCTTGGCCATTTTGAGAACAGTTTTTTAAGAACCTGACAAACTATCTTCCAAAATGGCTTACCACTTTACATTCCCAACAGCAGTTTATGAGGGATCCACTTTCTTGGTATCCTTGTCAGTAATTAGTACTATCACTCCATTTTATGTTAACTGTTTTAGTAGGCATGTAGTGATATCTCACTGTCGTTTTAATTTGCATTTTTTAAATTTTTAAAAGAGACTCTATTTATTTATTTCTCAGAGAGAAGGGAAGTGAGGGAGAAAGAAAAGGAGAGACACATTGATCAGGTGCCTCTTGCATGCCCCCAACTAGGGACCTGGCCTACAACCAAGGCATGTGCCCTGACAGGGAATCAAACCAGTGACCTTTTGGTTTTAGGCTGGCGCCCAATCCATTGAGCCCTACCAGCTAGGGCTTGCATTTTTCTAATGGCTAATAATGTAGACAATCTTTTCACATGCTTACTGATCATCTTTCTCCTCCCTGGTAAAATGTCTATTCATGTCTTGTGCCATTTTCTATCTTAATTGCTTTTTAACATTGAGAGTTCTTTATATATTCTCTCTTTCTATATATATATACATATATAAATATATATATAATGTTGTTTTAAGAGTTCTTTATATATTCTAGATAACAAGATCTAGAATAACAAGATCAGAGAATTATTTAGAATGTTAATCAAATGTTCACTATTGCTTGTTTCTGAGTATTTTAAATTTGGGGTAATTTAGTGCTTTATTCTTTCTACTTTTCTGCATTACTTGGATTTTAAATGAGTATGTATTACATTTATAAACATCCATTTTTTTTAAATCTGAGAAACAACTATTTGATCATTATAATCTTTTTTCCCCAGTTGGAGAGTCAGTCCAGGAGAAATATTTTTTAAAAGATTTTATTTATTTACTTTTTAGAGATAGGGGAAGGGAGGAAGAAAGAGGGAAAGAAACATCAAAGTGCAAGAGATATATTGATCAGCTGCTTCTTGCATGCCCCCAGTTGGGGGCCTGGCACGTGCCCTAACTAGTAATTGAACCAGTGACCTTTTGGTTCACAGGCCATCACTCAATCCACTTAGCCACACCAGCCAGGGCAAGAATATCTTTTAGCCTAGCAAGAAAAACTCAGTGAAGTGCTGCATTATCAACAAGGACACAAAACCTCAATAGAGGCTTTCTGGCTTTTAATTTTCTCTCTCCAGACTCAGTAGTGCCTAACTAAATAGACTCCATCATTAACAGATGCATAGTTTCTGCAAAACACGCCCCCAAACTCTCATACCTTCACAACAGGGTGTCCACCAGTAGATGCTTTTACTGCTCCTCGGCTACCTTCAGTTTCATAATGGGCTCGATGATGAGTTTTAGGTTGCACTTCTATTTTCAGTTCACATTGTCCAAAATGAGTAGGTAAAGGCCAGTCTAGTGGAGGTAATGAAGATGTGCTATAAACAAAACACACAAAGATGCATATTATTATCACCATATTATTATTGCCAAGCAGTGATTCAAATCACTTCTTTGCCAGCACCAACATTTCTTCCTGTGGTCCTGGAAACAAATAATTCCAAAACAAAAATACACTTAATAAGTTATAACACTGTATATGGTGGGTACTCAAGAAAAAATTCTTTAACCTGAAGAATAAAATAAATTTTATCAACTTTTTTGGTTTTCTGTATTATTTAAGAAAGGACAAATTCTAACATTTGTAAAACTACAACTGTTTCTCAACTGTGTGTATATAATTACAAAAACAATCAAAATAATAATATTTTGATTTCTTAAAGCAAAAATGCACATCTCTGTGCATGTACATCAGTATCTCTCCTAGGATCCAAAGGCCCCTGTGTCTCAGGCTATTTTCTTCCTCCCTGGTATGAGGCTATAGAAGTCAGTCTATGGTACATGTTGCTCTCCCCACTCCCCTGCTGTTGCTCTTTACCCTATCTCTCTGAAATATTGCTTACAGTTAGCAATATAATACAATTTGAGGTAAAAATTTAATTTTAGTAAACTTAGCTTAAAAAATATTAGGCCTATCACTGCAGCATTTCTAAATGTCAATTTCAGAGAAATATGTCAAATGATCAGTAAGATAATTTCAAGAGCTTAAAGGGCCACAGGTGCACTTAGATATATCAACACTGAAAATATGAAATTAGAAAAGAAACAACTTATATATATATAGGTCAAATATTAATGAACCCAAAGCTATAATAATTTGTATTAAACAGTATTATCTTCTCGGAGATAGTGGAAAAAGGACTTTCAGGTCTTTTCTACCTTCTAAAATGCTAGCATTCCTACTGTAAATTTCTAAATTATTTCTCTGATTCTTTCAATGTCCTCATCCTAGCTTTACTAGCCATTGTGTAGCTCAATGGTATTAGTTTTTATTAGTCTGAAACAACTCCACTTCATCAACTCTCAGCTACTTTCTGCACTTGTGCAGACTTAAGCAAAGTCCTAAAAAAGATTAAGATAATTTTCAGAAGCAGAGTGATGGGCTCAAAGGTATCTTCAACAGCATAATTTTACATTATATTTTCTAAAGATGTGGAGCCATAAATAGACATTCATACCAATGAAAAAGCTTTTTTAAAAAGTAAACAAAAAATAAAAAAGTAAACAGATGTAACTCTATGTACTGACTTAATACATGGTAGAGTTGTCTTTTCTAATCACTTTTATTTTTTTAATTGTTGTTCAAGTACAGTTGTTCTAATCAATTTTATACTACACTGATTCTAACAAACTATAGAAATGATCTCTGAAAGTATAGTCTTTATACTACATTGATTCTATAAATGGTACTGTGATGATTGATAAGCCAGTGGGAAATGAAGTCATTACACTATTCTTCAGTTCTTAGCTAGTCTCAAGATTCTATATGTGTGTGTATATATATATATATAAAATTTACAAATACGAATACTACTATAAATACTTATAATATAAATACCATACATGTTACATACACATATTAAAATATATTAAAAACTTTATTAGAAAGATGTGAAAATTAGATTTTCATTTATTTTTTAATTATTTTAGAGTGGAGTAAGGCTTTTAAATATAACACGAAACCCAAAAGCCAGAAAAGAAAACAAAAATTTGAATACATAAAAATTAAAACTTCCTCTACACACTAAAAAAAATTCAAATTTATAAAAAGACAAAAATTATAAAAAAAACACTTGCCACAAATATGAAAAGGCAAATTTCATTTATATCATGAGTTCTTAAAAATATAAAAAGCCTATTCCCAACTAGTTACATTAGTAATTTAATTCACACTATAATCCATCTTTTACAGAAAGCTTTTTTAGATAAGAAAATTCCTGCTAGCCCTGGCCAAGTACCAGTTGGTTCGAGTGTTGTCCCAATACTCCAAAGTTGTGGGTTTGATCCCAGGTCAGGGCACATGCAAGAATCAACAAGTGAATGCATGACTAAGTGGGACAACAAATCGGTATTTCTCTTTCTCTCTCTTCCTTCTTCTCTCTAAAAATCAGTAAGTACAAAAACAAAGAAAATCTCTTCTGGAAATTCTTAAATGTACTTTGTTGTTATCTACAATTCATCATCTACACTTTAAAAATTATAACTTTATAACTTTAGCCTACCTAAAGATACTTTTAAGACTCAAAAGAAAATAAATGCAGACTTAAAGTTAATTGTCTGGAAGAAACTGAAAAAAAAAAAAAAAAAGGAGAGAGAAAGAAGGAGGAAAAATGTTCAAACCATTTCATATAGATAATGTATGTAGCTTTACATGCTACCAATAACCCAAAAGTATGAATAACAAGGCAGCCATTTCATCAACTCACCGAAATATAGGGGTGTGGCCAGGCTTGGGTTTGCTCCAGGTAAAGTGTGAAGGAACTGAAAGAAACTGGTCACCAGATGAGTCTTTCTTTAAAGGATACTGAGATCCAAGGCCATCATCTATTGAAGTCTCCCGAGATGGTGATAAACTCCCTTGATCATCTGAACAGAGCTCTAATTTTCCTGGTAGTACAGTAGCTTGATCTTCAGAAGTCTTCCTTGTTTTTAGAGGGATATCAGTCTCTACATAGTACTGAAATGGTGGAAGAAGTGCAGGACCAAGGCCTGACCCACCTTGGACAGAAGCATTGAGCCAGGTATCTTCTGTTACACTTCCCCTAGGGGAGTGGCCAGGAGAAGGAACAGGTGAGTGATGGGGTGAAAGGGACCCAGCATAACAAACCTCAGCACTAGAGTGCCGCCGTTTCCCACAGGGGGAAGTAGGCCTTGACGAGGGTCCCGAGGCTGGTCTGGGACTCAGCCAATTCTCATCAGTGACACTAGATCTAGGAGAGTGGCAAGGAGATTGCCTGGGTGACAAGGAGTGTCCCAGTCCATACTGTTGATGCCAGGACTCTTCTCCAGGGCAGCCCCCTGGAGAGCCACCAGGAGAAGTCAGAGGGGATCCAAGAGTAAATCGGGCAGCAGCTTCATTCAATTCTGATTCCACATCATCGTAAATATGTGAGAGAGATTCGCAAGACGATGCATCTGAGAACCAGCTCCTAGAAGAGATGCTGCTGGCAGGACTAGGACTAAGGGAAGACTCCCGGTAAGATGGCTCAAGAGGAAGATAGAGATGATCTCTAGAAGGCCTTTCCAAATATTCCTTTTCTGGGTCATTTATATGTAGGTCATCTTCAGGAGCATCTATTTCTTGATGACAATTAGGAGAAATGGATGTGATTTGAATACTTGGGCACTCAAAGGGTTTGGGACCACCTAATGGGCTGTATTTAGATTCCGGAATCTCACAAGTTCCTTCATAGTTTTTGTGACCTTGGAGCTGAAACGATGGTGACAAAACAGAAGGATGAGACGATAATCCATGATGTGGTAAGCAAAGTGGTGAGTTTAAAGTAGATGGAGGTGGATCTACATTAAAGATGTAAATGGATGCACAATCATCTGGCTCAAGATCTATGGAGGGGAAGCAAAAAAAATCAAAACAAGAAATTAGAAAATTTAGATGTATAAAATTACTAGATGAGAAAATAAATAATAATAATTTGAGAGAAAACAGTGGGATATAAAAGGAACATCATTAGCTCCTTAAAGAGTGGTGTGTGTTTTGCCAAATGTTTCTGTAGATATACATAATTATTACATATATATGTAATTATGTATAACTTTTTCTCCTTCCACATTTTCTAAAATGAGAATCAGAAAACATTACCTGAAAAAAATAAAAGTTTTTATAAAAGAAATAATATCCACTAAGTCTAGAAATATGCATAATTATAGAATGATATAATCTAATCATACAAATTCAGTCTCATCTAGGGGTCTATAGGTTGAAGCAAAGTAAAGGATAAAACCAAGTCTTTGAAAGGTTTTTAGTTTTAAATATACTCACTGAATTTATTTATTTATTTTTAAAGATTTTATTTATTTTTAGGCAGAGAGGAAGGGAGAGAGAAAGAGAGGGAGAGAAACATTAATGTGTGGTTGTGCCCCCGCCCCCCCTCCCCATCAAGGGCCTGGCCCGCAACCCAGGCACACGCCCTGACAGAAATGAAGCAGCGACCCTTTGGTTGGCAGGTCAGTGCTCAAACCACTGAGCTACGCCAGCCAGGGTTACGCACTAAATTTATTAATGAAAAGGATTACTGAATCAACTCAAGACTCCTAGATTCTTGTCTGCCTCTGCCATTTAACTGTGAGATCTTAGTCAAATCACTTCATCTCTCCAAGGCCTTAGTTTCCTTGCAATAAAATTTAAAACTTTTGTTAAGGGAATTACTATGATTAACAGTAACAGCTTTTTCTTCCACAGTCACACTATCAAGAATTCATACTCTGGTCATAGCAGACCAGGTAATGAAAGCCCCGTGATGTCACTAGATCATTTACCTCAACTAGAAAGTAATTCATCAGGACTTTAACTTATGATTGGTTGTTAAAGTAATACTAATAAGGACAGGACTTTTAAAATGCACCCCTTGCTGAAGTATTTACACCAAACACCACCTTCCAAATTACCTGCTGAGAGTGTTATTAGCAGTAAGGGCATTTTGCAACTTCACTTTTAGGGAGAAGTGATTATCACCTATTTTCACAAAAGCAGAAATACTAAGCTCTAGTACAAGGTACTGGTTGAACACCTTCACATTTTCCTAAGAGGTCATCATTGGGAAACCAAAGACAAAACTGTTCATAGACGCAACAGAGATAAGCACAAACTTTTAGCCTCTTCTCAAAAGTACTCAAGATCACACTGTTTCATTACATCAGTAACCCAGAAAGTAACCCACATCTTTAGACTCCTGGTGTTGCTGACATTAGCCAGTATACATCGCACAATTTAACTATTTAACTACCGTATTTTTCGGACAATAAGATGCACCCCCCCCTAAATTTGGAAGGAAAATGGGGGTGCGTCTTATAGTCCAAATGTAGCTTACCTGAGTTATGTTTATATTTACATTGGTGAAATATTATGTTATTTATGTTATTAAATATTTTACCACATTTTTTGCTTCAAAAATGTTTTCCCTATTTTCCTCCTCTAAAACCTAGGTGTGTCTTATGGTCTGGTGAGTCTTATAGTCCAAAAAAATATGGTATTTCCGTAAGTTCTAGAATCTGGAGCTTTTAAGGTGTTGGGAGGTTAGTGAATATATTCAGTAAAGAGTTTTTACATGTATTACAACAACAAAACAAAAAAAACCCTGCCCCACATTTTAAACTCTGGCTCTGCCAGTCCCATAGCTGGGTGAACTTGGACAAATTATTTAACCTGCCTGAACCTCAGATTTATGAGGCTGTTTTTTCTATTAAACTGGCAGGAGTTGAGTAGAGTATCACCTAAAACACATATGACCATTTTTAAGACAAGCAACCTAACGCAACGACTAAGAGTTAATGGGAACTCAATACAAGTCAATTACTCTGTCTTTTCCTTTTTAAAATTTAAGAGGGGGCCTTGGTTGGTGTAGCTCAATGGACTGAGCCCGGCCTGCACACCGAAAAGTCAATGGTTCAGTTCCCGGTCAGGGCACATACCTGGGTTGTAGGCCAGGTTCCTGGCTGGAGGCATGTGAAAGGCAACCAATTGATATTTCTTTCCCTCTCTTTCTCCCTCCCTCTCTTCCTTTCTCTCTAAAAAATAAATAAATAAAATCTTAAAAAAAAAGGGAACATGAACATCCCAGAACCACCCCCTCTGGCTCTCTTCTAAGTCATTACCTTTCCACCAAGAATAACAATATACTGACTTCTAAGTCTAGATTTATTTTGCCTGTATAATATACACCTTTGTCTTTCAAAATTTCTTCTTACTTTTTATTGAATTTATTGGGGTGAAACTGATCAATAAAATTATTCAGGTATACAATTCTGTAATATATCATCTGTATATTGTATTGTGTGTTAACCACAGTTTTTCAATATTTTTATATTTAATTGAGCTTTATAAAGTTTCTAAACAATTTTTTTTAAAGATTTTATTTATTTTTAGAGAGAGGGGAAGGGAGGGAGACAGAGAGGGAGAGAAACAGCAATGTATGGTTGCCTCTCACACGGCCCTCACTAGGGACCTGGCCCGCAACCCAGGCATGTGCTCTCACTGGGAATTGAACCTACGACCCTTTGGTTCCCAGCCTGCACTCAATCCACTGAGCTACACCAGCCAGGGCTAAAGTTTCTAAACAAGTTTCAACAACCTAAGTGTCCAGCAAAAGACGAGTAGATAAAAAAGTTATGGTGCATATATACAATGGAATATTACTCAGCCATAAAAAAGAATTAAATCTTACCATTTGCAACAACATAGATGGACCCAGGGGGTATTATGCTTAGTGAAATCAGTCACAGACAGACAAATACTATATAATTTCACTTATATGTGAAATCTAAAAAAAATAAAATTGAAGCAGACTCATCAACAGAGAAAGACCGATAGTTACTAGAGGGGAGCAAAGCTGGGCACTGGGTGAAAAAGGTGAAGGGATTAAGAGGTACTAATTGGTAGTTACAAAATAGTCAAGGGGATATACAATACAGCATAGGGAATATAGTCAGTAATACTGTAGTAACTATGTGTGGTGCAAGGTGGGTGCTGGAAGTATCAGGGGAAACCCTCTATAAAGTATGACTGTCTAACCACTATGCTGTACTCCTGAAACTAATACAAAATAATATTGAAATAAACTGTAGTAGAAAAATAGAATTTAAAGAATCAGTTACCATAGTTATCTCCTACATTTTATTTTATAAATAATGTAGCATCGACCAACCATCTCTATACGAATAGCTTTATGTCTTCCTTTGTTGTTGTTCTTGGGGGATCATTTTATTTATGTCTTCTTTTGAATTAGCCTCCAAGGATAAATTCCTAGGGTGGGGTTACTAAATCATAGGGCACACACATTTTCAGCACCCCTACTATGTAGAGACATTTGTTTTAAAAGACTTGTTTTAATTTGTAACATTGGAAGGACATGAGTATCATCAGTTTTACTTCAGTTTCTCTCAACAGGATGTTATTTTTAAATTTAGCATAATTTAGGAATAAAATGGCTCTATATAAAATATGATGTTTCTAGGCTGTAAAGAACAGAAAAATCAACTCAAAGTAGCTGAAAGGAGGGGAGGGTACCTACTATCCAATGCAGAGTCTGGCACAAATCATGCCCTTTTATTACAAAGTCATAAGCATGTAATTCTGTAACATAACAATATCACACTCAAGCACACCATATGACATTTGAGGTAAAATGTTCAAATTGCTGTCCATGTCATGCAAGACATGCACGTACCCTACCAACCACACTTGAGCAGGCGTTACTTCAGCTGGACCCTGTATAACAAGATGTCCCAAGGTAAGACAGCTCCAGAATTGGTTATTTTATAAGTTCAACAAGGTCATCAAGAAATCAGTTTCTTCCTATATCCCCATTATGCCACTTTTGGGGGTGCTAACTTTGTGCTGTTCACTTTTCAACCATATATGTGTCTTTTTTTTTTTTAAAGATTTTATTTATTTATTATTAGAGAGAGGGGAAGGGAGGGACACAGAGAGGGAGAGAAACAGCAATGTACGGTTGCTCCTCACATGGCCCCCACTAGGGACCTGGCCTGCAACCCAGGCATGTGCCCTGACTGGGAATCAAATCGGGACCCTTTGGTTCCCAGCCCGTGCTCAATCCACTGAGCTACACCAGCCAGGGCCATATATGTGTCTTTTGTCCTAAACCAGAAGCAATGTGATCATTTGTTTAACAAATATTTTTGAGCAGCCACTATAAAGCTTTTACACTCTAGACACTGAAAACAAAGAGAACACGAAACAAAGCCCCCACCCTAACAGAACGTACATTCTCGTAGCATATGCTGGGTAGTGATATAGAATATTGGGTTGGCCAAAAAGTTCATTTAGTTTTTTTATGTACAATGGCTTTAGTAGTGCTTAGTTGCCTTTAACTTCATTTGAAACAATTTTATTAGATTGTACTGTGGCAGCTGTCATATCAGTGTACATTTATTTTTTTTTTAAATTATTTTATTGTTGTTCAATTACAGTTGTCCGCATTTACCCTCCCCCCACCCCACCCCAGGCAAACCCACCTCCCTCCCTTGCTTCCCCCCTCCCCCTTGGTTTTGTCCATGTGTCCTTCATTGCAGGTCCTGAATACCCTTGTCCCCCTTCTCCCCTTCCCCTTCCCCTCTGGTTACTGC